>CAMRHE010001567.1:0-74090 GCA_947044405.1 Leptodactylus fallax
ATAGTGAGCTCCTCCTAGTGGTGACTGTATAATCTGTAATTTAGTGAGCTCCCTCTAGTGGTGCCTGTATAATCTGTATGTAGTGAGCTCCCCCTAGTGGTGACTGTATAATGTGTATTAGTGAGCTCCCTCTAGTGGTGATTGTATAATCTGTAATTTAGTGAGCTCCCTCTAGTGGTGCCTGTATAATCTGTATGTAGTGAGCTCCCCCTAGTGTTGACTGTATAATCTGTATGTAGTTAGCTCCTCCTAGTGGTGACTGTATAATTTGTATGTAGTGAGCTCCTCCTAGTGGTGGCTGTATAATCTGTATGTAGTGAGCTCCCTCTAGTGGTTACTCTATTATCTGTATGTAGTGAGCTCCCCTAGTGGTGACTGTATAATCTGTATGTAGTGAGCTCCTCCTAGTGGTGACTGTATAATCTGTATGTAGTGAGCTCCCTCTAGTGGTGACTGTATATTATGTATGTAGTGAGCTCCCTCTAGTGGTGACTGTATAATCTGTATGTAGTGAGCTCCCCCTAGTGGTGACTGTATAATCTGTATGTAGTGAGCTCCTCCTAGTGGTGACTGTATAATTTGTATGTAGTGAGCTCCTCCTAGTGGTGGCTGTATAATCTGTATGTAGTGAGCTCCCTCTAGTGGTTACTCTATTATCTGTATGTAGTGAGCTCCCCCTAGTGGTGACTGTATAATCTGTATGTAGTGAGCTCCTCCTAGTGGTGACTGTATAATCTGTATGTAGTGAGCTCCCTCTAGTGGTGACTGTATAATCTGTATGTAGTGAGCTCCCCCTAGTGGTGACTGTATAATCTGTATGTAGTGAGCTCCCTCTAGTAGTGACTGTATAATCTGTATGCAGTGAGCTCCATCTAGTGGTGACTGTATAATCTGTATGTAGTGAGCTCCCTCTAGTGGTGACTGTATAATCTGTATGTAGTGAGCTCCTCCTAGTGGTGACTGTATAATCTGTATGTAGTGAGCTCCTCCTAGTGGTGACTGTATAATCAGTATGTAGTGAGCTCCCCCAGTGGTGACTGTATAATCTGCATGTAGTGAGCTCTCTCTAGTGGTGACTGTATAATCTGTATGTAGTGAGCTCCTCCTAGTGGTGACTGTATAATCTGTATGTAGTGAGCTCCCCCTAGTGGTGACTGTATAATCTGTATGTAGTGAGCTCCTCCTAGTGGTGACTGTATAATCTGTATGTAGTGAGCTCCTCCTAGTGGTGACTGTATAATCTGTATGTAGTGAGCTCCCCCTAGTGGTGGCTGTATAATCTGTATGTAGTGAGCTCCTCCTAGTGGTGACTGTATAATCTGTATGTAATGAGCGCCCTCTAGTGGTGACTGTATAATCTATATGTAGTGAGCTCCTCCTAGTGGTGACTGTATAATCTGTATGTAGTGAGCTCCCCCTAGTGGTGACTGTATAATCTGTATGTAGTGAGCTCCCCCTAGTGGTAACTGTATAATCTGTATGTAGTGAGCTCCTCCTAGTGGTGACTGTATAATCTGTATGTAGTGAGCTCCCTCTAGTGGTGACTGTATAATCTGTATGTAGTGAGCTCCCCCTAGTGGTGACTGTATAATCTGTATGTAGTGAGCTCCTCTTAGTGGTGACTGTATAATCTGTATGTAGTGAGCTCCCCCTAGTGGTGACTGTATGTAGTGAGCTCCCTCTAGTGGTGACTGTATAATCTGTATGTAGTGAGCTCCCCCTAGTGGTGACTGTATAATCTGTATGTAGTGAGCTCCCCTCTAGTGGTGACTGTATAATCTGTATGTAGTGAGCTCCCCCTAGTGGTGACTGTATAGTGTGTATGTAGTGAGCTCCCCCTAGTGGTGACTGTATAATCTGTATGTACTGAGCTCCCTCTAGTGGTGACTGTATAATCTGTATGTAGTGAGCTCCCCCTAGTGGTGACTGTATAATCTGTATGTAGTGAGCTCCCTCTAGTGGTGACTGTATAATCTGTATGTAGTGAGCTCCCCCTAGTGGTGACTGTATAATCTGTATGTAGTGAGCTCCTCCTAGTGGTGACTGTATAATCTGTATGTAGTGAGCTCCCCCTAGTGGTGACTGCATAATCTGTATGTAGTGAGTTCCCCCTAATGGCAGCTGATAGATAGATAGATAGATAGATAGATAGATAGATAGATAGATATTAATCAGACACAGACGGGGGTGAAGGGCGATGATATAATCCATACGTTTATTTCTATAGTATATTCTAGTAAAGCTTTCACTAACATTTAATTTAAGTCATTTTATATTTTTAATTGATCCGACAGACATAGAAAAAAAAAACTTAAAAATTAAATCAAAGCCTCTCCCGGCCGGAGAGCAGATGGTGTGGGGTATAATGTACAGATGGATATGGCTGGACCTCTGCTGCGCCCCCTACAGTTACTAACATGCATTAAGATAGACAATGTTACAAGCTCTGCCGGATCTTCTCGGAGTCCCTTCGATTAACACTGACGAGTTCTCTTTATTTTTGCCGCTCCCCAAAGACTCCACCAAAAGCCATTAAAAAAGTGCAAATTTCTTATCACTATGATTACTGGGGTGACTAGAAACCCCGACATTTCTGAATGTACCCATCCCCCGCCTTGTGTTCTTCCTATGTAAGACGAATTTTGGCAAAATCATGTTTGCAGTATTTGAGGTGAACTGAAAAATCTAAAATGAAAGAAAACATCAGAGCGCGAGCCCAAGACTGGAAACTGCACCCCAGTGTGTATATATGGCAGAGTATGTGTGAGTATACGGTATGTATATAAGATCAGCACACTCCTCTCCTGAAATACTCTGTGCTGCTGGGGACCCTGCTCCTCCCACTATGTAACTCTCACCCCTGTGACCTCCCCTATAAGATCAGCACACTCCTCTCCTGAAATACTCTATACTGCTGGGGACCCTGCTCCTCCCACTATGTAACTCTCACCCTGTGACCTCCCCTATAAGGTCAGCATACTCCTCTCCTGAAATACTCTGTACTGCTGGGGACCCTGCTCCTCCCACTATGTAACTCTCACCCTGTGACCTCCTCTATAAGATCAGCACACTCCTCTCCTGAAATACTCTGTACTGCTGGGGACCTGCTCCTCCCACTATGTAACTCTCACCCTGTGACCCTCCCCTATAAGGTCAGCACACTCCTCTCCTGAAATACTCTGTACTGCTGGGGACCCTGCTCCTCCCACTATGTAACTCTCACCCTGTGACCTCCTCTATAAGGTCAGCACACTCCTCTCCTGAAATACTCTGTACTGCTGGGGACCTGCTCCTCCCACTATGTAACTCTCACCCTGTGACCTCCCTCTATAAGGTCAGCACACTCCTCTCCTGAAATACTCTGTACTGTTGGGGACCTGCTCCTCCCACTATGTAACTCTCACCCTGTGACCTCCTCTATAAGATCAGCACACTCCTCTCCTGAAATACTCTGTACTTCTGGGGACCCTGCTCCTCCCACTATGTAACTCTCACTCTGTGACCTCCCCTATAAGATCAGCACACTCCTCTCCTGAAATACTCTGTACTGCTGGGGACCCTGCTCCTCCCACTATGTAACTCTCACCCTGTGACCTCCCTATAAGGTCAGCACACTCCTCTCCTGAAATACTCTGTACTGCTGGGGACCTGCTCCTCCCACTATGTAACTCTCACCCTGTGACCTCCTCTATAAGATCAGCACACTCCTCTCCTGAAATACTCTGTACTGCTGGGGACCTGTTCCTCCCACTATGTAACGCTCACCCTGTGACCTCCTCTATAAGATCAGCACACTCCTCTCCTGAAATACTCTGTACTGCTGGGACCCTGCTCCTCCCACTATGTAACTCTCACCCTGTGACCTCCTCTATAAGATCAGCACACTCCTCTCCTGAAATACTCTGTACTGCTGGGGACCCTGCTCCTCCCACTATGTAACTCTCACCCTGTGACCTCCTCTATAAGATCAGCACACTCCTCTCCTGAAATACTCTGTACTGCTGGGGACCCTGCTCCTCCCACTATGTAACTCTCACCCTGTGACCTCCTCTATAAGATCAGCACACTCCTCTCCTGAAATACTCTGTACTGCTGGGGACCTGCTCCTCCCACTATGTAACTCTCACCCTGTGACCTCCTCTATAAGATCAGCACACTCCTCTCCTGAAATACTCTGTACTGCTGGGGACCTGCTCCTCCCACTATGTAACTCTCACCCTGTGACCTCCTCCTATAAGGTCAGCACACTCCTCTCCTGAAATACTCTGTACTGCTGGGGACATTTTATATTCTGTTAGGTTGTATCTATGTAGTTAGTTTAGTATTAAACATCTTATTACTTTATTAGACTTTACGCTTTTTTCAAGCCCTCAGTGAGGTCAGGAGATCAGCGGCAGGGCAGGAGATCAGCGGCTCATATCCTGCAGTGTCCTCTATATACCTCGCCCAGTCTGAGTCTGCTCTACAGGTCACATGCTATAACATCGCTGCTTATCGCCATGGAAACACACGGATCCATCTCCAGACATCACACTGACCAACATGCACATCCCGCACAGTCTACTTCAGGGGCCACTCCATGAGACTACAACTCTCAGCAGGCTTCCTTCACTTCTATGGGCATTGCTAGAACAGAAGAGTAAGTATGCATGCTGAGAGTTATAGTTTCACAAACGCTCGAGTGTATAAAGTTAATGACCCCGATCTACATCTACTTACATATAAGACAAGCATGACCCTAGAGAGGAGTCAAAGCCACGCCCCCCTTTAAGGGATTCTCCATGCACATTCCTGATCACGTGACCCATCCTAACAAGCCGGCCGGTCTCAGGCAAACCAAAAGTTCTTGTATTATCCTCAATGTATCCAGATCAGAGATTGAGGGGTGAGCGCCTGCCAAACGTCTTACTGGAGCTGTGTATCGTGTGACTGCCTTGGTGATGCATTGTATGTTGTATCGTGTGACGGCCTCGGTGATGTATTGTATGTTGTATCGTGTGACGGCCTCGGTGATGTATTGTATGTTGTGGTATCGTGTGACTGCCTTGGTGATGCATTGTATGTTGTGGTATCGTGTGTCCCGGTGATGCGTTGTATCGTGTGACGGCCTCGGGTGATACATTGTATGTTGTGATATCGTGTGACGGCCTCGGTGATGCGTTGTATGTTGTGATATCGTGTGACGGCCTCGGTGATGCATTGTATGTTGTGGTATCGTGTGAGGGTCTTGGTGATGCATTGTATGTTGTATCGTGTGACGGCCTCGGTGATGTATTGTATGTTGTGGTATCGTGTGACTGCCTTGGTGATGCATTGTATGTTGTGGTATCGTGTGTCTCGGTGATGCGTTGTATCGTGTGACGGCCTCGGTGATACATTGTATGTTGTGATATCGTGTGACGGCCTCGGTGATGCGTTGTATGTTGTGATATCGTGGGAGGGCCTCGGTGATGCATTGTATGTTGTGGTATCGTGTGACGGTCTTGGTGATGCATTGTATGTTGTATCGTGTGACGGCCTCGGTGATGCATTGTATGTTGTGATATCGTGTGACGGCCTCGGTGATACATTGTATGTTGTGATATCGTGTGACGGCCTCGGTGATACATTGTATGTTGTGATATCGTGTGACGGCCTCGATGATGCATTGTATGTTGTGATATCGTGTGACGGCCTCGATGATGCATTGTATGTTGTGATATCGAAGGTGTGGGTGATGATGCATTGTATGTTGTGATATCGTCGTAGACGGCCTTGGTGATGTATCGGTGACGGCCTCGATGATGCATTGTATGTTGTGGTATCGTGTGACGGCCTCGGTGATGCATTTTGGTGTGATGGCCTTGGTGATGTATTGTATGACGGTCCCGGGTGATACATTGTATGTTGTATCGTGTGACAGTCTCCGTGATACATTGTATGTTGTTGTATCGGGTGACAGTCTCGGTGATACATTGTATGTTGTTGTATCGTGAGACGGTCTCGTTGATACATTGTATGTTGTTGTATCGTGTGACTGCCTTGGTGATGCATTGTATGTTGTGATATCGTGTGACGGTCTCGGTGATGCATTGTATGTTGTATCGTGTGACTGTCTCGGTGATGCATTGTATGTTGTATCGTGTGACTGTCTCGGTGATGCATTGTATGTTGTATCGTGTGACGGCCTCGGTGATGCGTTGTATGTTGTGGTATTGTGTGACGGCCTCGGTCATGTATTGTATGTTGTATCGTCTGACGGCCTTGATGATGTATTGTATGTTGTATTGTGTGACGGTCGGTGATGCATTGTATGTTGTGGTATCGTGTGACGGCCTCGGTGATGCATTGTATGTTGTGGTATCGGTGACTGCCTTGGTGATGTGTTGTGGTATCGTGTGATGGCCTTGGTGATGTATTGTATGACGGTCTCGGTGATACATTTTATGTTGTTGTATCGGGTGACGGCCTCGGTGATACATTGTATGTTGTGGTATCGTGTGACGGCCTTGGTGATGTATTGTATGTTGTATTGTGTGACGGTCGGTGATACATTTTATGTTGTTGTATCGTGTGACGGCCTCGGTGATACATTGTATGTTGTGGTATCGTGAGACGGCCTTGGTGATGTATTGTATGACGGTCTCGGTGATACATTGTATGTTGTTGTATCGTGTGACGGTCCCGGTGATACATTGTATGTTGTTGTATCGTGTGACGGCCTCGGTGATGCATTGTATGTTGTGGTATCGTGTGACGGCCTTGATGATGTATTGTATGTTGTATCGGGTGACGGTCTCGGTGATGCGTTGTATGTTGTATCGGGTTACGGCCTCGGTGATACATTGTATGTTGTATCGTGTGTCTCGGGTGATGCGTTGTATCGTGTGACGGCCTCGGTGATGCGTTGTATGTTGTGGTATCGTGTGACGGCCTCGGGTGATGCATTGTATGTTGTATCGTGAGACGGCCTTGGTGATACATTGTATGTTGTATCGTGTGACGGCCTTGATGATGTATTGTATGTTGTATCGTGTGACGGTCTCGGTGATGCGTTGTATGTTGTATCGGGTTACGGCCTCGGTGATACATTGTATGTTGTATCGGGTGTCTCGGTGATGCGTTGTATCGTGTGACGGCCTCGGTGATGCGTTGTATGTTGTGGTATCGTGTGACGGCCTCGGTGATACATTGTATGTTGTATTGTGTGACGGTCTCGATGATGCATTGTATGTTGTATCGTGTGACGGCCTCGGTGATACATTGTATGTTGTATCGTGTGACGGCCTCGGTGATACATTGTATGTTGTGGTATCGTGTGACGGCCTCGGTGATGCATTGTATGTTGTGGTATCGTGTGACGGCCTCGGTGATGTATTGTATGACGGTCTCGGTGATGCATTGTATGTTATGGTATCGTGTGACGGCCTTGGTGATGTATTGTATGACGGTCTCGGTGATACATTGTATGTTGTTGTATCGTGTGACAGTCTCGGTGATACATTGTATGTTGTGGTATCTACCACTGCCCACTCCTCACCCAGGCACAGAGTATAAGGGAGTGTTCACATGGCTGAATTTCAAGCTGAATTTGGTACTCAAATAAGAGGCAAAAAATTCCTTAAGACTTAGCACCTAGAAGAATTGGCCAAACACCTAATAGTCATAAAGAAGATAAAACCTCTCTAGAACTTAGTACTGCCATTTACCCGATTACCGCCCATCATCCCCGCAAGTCTCCGCATCAGCCAAATCTACAAGACTTTCCCCTCCTCTCTCTTAGTTCACTCATCCTCGGATTATAAAAGCAGATCCAGAATCTACGAGGCGGCTCCAGATATTCGATTCATCATCTGTTACTTTCCTTTATGTCCAAACCCCAGTAATTCCATCAGTCCCTAGGACATTGCTACAGAAGGTTTCAGGGGCCACAGCAGAACTTGGGGTAAGAGCTCCACTTCATGGGTAATGGAGACTGGACCTACCACCAAGTCACTTATTATTGGGTCAGCCTATAGAAGACATGATGTGATGGGGGGATGTGCAGATGTTGGGACACTGATGGGATTTAGTAATGACAAGATGTTCCCCCAGCAGACCCCAGACCAGTGTAGGGGTGAACGCTTGTTCAAGTTGCCCATTGACCCCATTAGAAACAAAGCGTTTGGATCCTTCACTATCCAACCTCAAGACCCAAGTCTTCAATAAAGCCCTGGTTTCTTGGTTCTTCTTGCCACCACTGGTCCACGTCACCTCAAGAAGATTTCAAACAGGATGGGACAAAAATTTTACAAGTCTGAACCATCTTTTGAGTAGAATTAAGTCTACCACCACCATCGAAGACATCTGCAAGTTGTGGTGCCCTGTCAAGAAGAAAGTTGTCCAATTCAAGAAGTCTCCATTTAGATGTAATTTCGATATTTCTCCATCTTCTGAGGTTCTTCTTGCCAGACATTGTCTAAGATGTTTCCTTCTAGCCACTGACTGTCACCTTAAGACCTAAGACTATGACCAGCATTGTACTGCGTGTGACACCAGCAGGGGTTCTAGACATGACAATAGGTAGATACACACAGACCTTCTGCCCTCTATCGCGCAATCCTTGACCACCAGTTGGAGGACAATTAAGTCTTACGTTCTGACTGAGACCCGAAGTCCTGTGACTTGTCAGTCCTCCTTTCTATAAAGTATTAATGTGCTATAACTTGACTATTTTTGGCTCTTCCGTATCTCTGTACAAGTTTATCCCTCATGTTTTTGGCTCCGATCAGGCTGAGTTCTCGGACTTCTCGAACCTGATGACGCATCTTTTTTCCCCTTTATATTTCGGTTACGAAATGTTTGTGCTTTTGTTGAGGCAGCTGAAATTCTTCATAGTTGGCCCTTTGTGTGACAACGTCCTCGTAGCCAATACTAACCATGGCAACACATGAAAAAGTCAAAAAGTGCACAACATGTTGCAATCGTTGAGTGGTTTTTAGATTTTGGAGTCGTTCCTGGAATTACAGAGATTATGTTTGTGCGAGGTCCAGTACAGGACAGAGGCGGGAGGGGCCCTATATACCCACGAGGCGGGGAGGGGCCCTATATACCCACAGGGCCCTATATACCCCAGGGGGCGGGAGGGGCCCTATATACCCAGGGGCGGGGGGGGCCCACACACCCAGGGGCCCTATATACCCATGGGGCGGGGAGGGGCCCTATATACCCACAGGGCCCCGGGGGGCCATATACCCACGGGGTGGGAGGGGCCCCATATACCCACGGGGGGGAGGGGCCCCCCTGGGGAGGGGCCCTATATACCCACGGGGCGGGAGGGGCCCTATATACCCATGGGGGGGGAGGGGCCCTATATACCCATGGGGCGGGAGGGGCCCTATATACCCACAGGGCCCTATATACCCACGGGTCGGGAGGAGCCCTATATACCCACAGATACTGATACTTACAGCTGGGACAAAAGAGTTAAAAAACAAAACTTAAAAAACTTTTCAGATTTTTGCTTTAAATTCCAAACCTGCAGCTTTCTATTTACATCTATTTTTGGCCACAGAAGGTCCCCGCCATCTCCACGGATGGGTGTAATGTTTTTGGAGTCCTTGTAGCCTTAGGGCAAATACTGTACAAAATACCGAAGGTTTAGACAGTGCAAAAAATGAAGATATTTGGCACTTGTAAAGCGTGACTGCAGCCGGTGACCCCGTAGGAAGGCGGGCGCTACCGCAGGTCTCGTACACATGGACCACTCCATTGCAGTTCTCCACTGAGGCACTTCGAAAAGCTTGACGCTCGAGCTGTGGTGGGAATGATCTTGGTCACAGAGGTAAATCCCGCAGGGCAGTGTCCTTGACCGCGCGTCATCCTCCACACACCTTGGTCCTCCGCTGCGTCCTCTCCCCGTCTGATCCTAATAATTTAGCTTGGTCACTGCCCGCTCTCTGCTGGTGTCCAGAATTTGGTTCCCGGAGCGTTTCCGGTTCCTCTTAAGTTTGGATATGTCCTTATCAAAAACTTCTCCTGATCTTAATGCCGACACCAAGTCATCAAACTCCCCTCCTTCCTCTGATATACTCCCTGCCTTGGCTTTCTTAAGTCGCCGCTCCTTTTCACGCTGCTCCTTAAGCTGTAAGAAAACATATAATAAAATATTAGATAATAGAGCAAGATATACAAGGAGATAGGCTGTATTCTCAGTGATGTCACCGCTGATCTCTAGTATATGGATAGGCTGTATACTCAGTGATGTCACGCTGCTGATCTCTAGTATATGGATAGGCTGTATACTCAGTGATGTCACCGCTGCTGATCTCTAGTATATGGATAGGCTGTATTCTCAGTGATGTCACCGCTGCTGATCTCTAGTATATGGATAGGCTGTATTCTCAGTGATGTCACCGCTGCTGATCTCTAGTATATGGATAGGCTGTATTCTCAGTGATGTCACCCTGCTGATCTCTAGTATATGGATAGGCTGTATTCTCAGTGATGTCACTGCTGATCTCTAGTATATGGATAGGCTGTATTCTCAGTGATGTCACTGCTGCTGATCTCTAGTATATGGATAGGCTGTATTCTCAGTGATGTCACCGCTGCTGATCTCTAGTATATGGATAGGCTGTATTCTCAGTGATGTCACTGCTGCTGATCTCTAGTATATGGATAGGCTGTATTCTCAGTGATGTCACTGCTGCTGATCTCTAGTATATGGATAGGCTGTATTCTCAGTGATGTCACCGCTGCTGATCTCTAGTATATGGATAGGCTGTATTCTCAGTGATGTCACCCTGCTGATCTCTAGTATATGGATAGGCTGTATTCTCAGTGATGTCACTGCTGCTGATCTCTAGTATATGGATAGGCTGTATTCTCAGTGATGTCACGCCGATCTCTAGTATATGGATAGGCTGTATTCTCAGTGATGTCACTGCTGATCTCTAGTATATGGATAGGTTGTATTCTCAGTGATGTCACCCTGCTGATCTCTAGTATATGGATAGGCTGTATTCTCAGTGATGTCACCCTGCTGATCTCTAGTATATGGATAGGCTGTATTCTCAGTGATGTCACTGCTGATCTCTAGTATATGGATAGGCTGTATTCTCAGTGATGTCACTGCTGATCTCTAGTATATGGATAGGCTGTATTCTCAGTGATGTCACCTGCTGATCTCTAGTATATGGATAGGCTGTATTCTCAGTGATGTCACTTGCTGATCTCTAGTATATGGATAGGCTGTATTCTCAGTGATGTCACCGCCTGATCTCTAGTATATGGATAGGCTGTATTCTCAGTGATGTCACTGCTGATCTCTAGTATATGGATAGGCTGTATTCTCAGTGATGTCACTGCTGCTGATCTCTAGTATATGGATAGGCTGTATTCTCAGTGATGTCACTGCTGATCTCTAGTATATGGATAGGCTGTATTCTCAGTGATGTCACTGCTGCTGATCTCTAGTATATGGATAGGCTGTATTCTCAGTGATGTCACCGCTGCTGATCTCTAGTATATGGATAGGCTGTATTCTCAGTGATGTCACCGCTGCTGATCTCTAGTATATGGATAGGCTGTATTCTCAGTGATGTCACCGCTGCTGATCTCTAGTATACGGATAGGCTGTATTCTCAGTGATGTCACCGCTGCCGATCTCTAGTATACGGATAGGCTGTATTCTCAGTGATGTCACCGCTGATCTCTAGTATATGGATAGGCTGTATTCTCAGTGATGTCACCGCTGCTGATCTCTAGTATATGGATAGGCTGTATTCTCAGTGATGTCACCGCTGCTGATCTCTAGTGTATGGATAGGCTGTATTCTCAGTGATGTCACCGCTGCTGATCTCTAGTATATGGATAGGCTGTATTCTCAGTGATGTCACTGCTGCTGATCTCTAGTATATGGATAGGCTGTATTCTCAGTGATGTCACCTGCTGATCTCTAGTGTATGGATAGGCTGTATTCTCAGTGATGTCACCGCTGCTGATCTCTAGTATATGGATAGGCTGTATTCTCAGTGATGTCACCGCTGCTGATCTCTAGTATATGGATAGGTTGTGTTCTCAGTGATGTCACTGCTGATCTCTAGTATATGGATAGGCTGTATTCTCAGTGATGTCACTGCTGATCTCTAGTATATGGATAGGCTGTATTCTCAGTGATGTCATTGCTGATCTCTAGTATATGGATAGGCTGTATTCTCAGTGATGTCACTGATCTCTAGTATATGGATAGGCTGTATTCTCAGTGATGTCACTGCTGATCTCTAGTATATGGATAGGCTGTATTCTCAGTGATGTCACCGGGGCTCTGGGTCTGACTGATTCCATCACCTTTGACCACATGGTGAGAACCACTGTCAGCAAACAAGGTGTTGGGGGCCCCAGGATGATTTGTTACTACCTGTGCAAAAGCCGCACTAATCATACAGTTTTATCAGAGGTCATGCAGAAGAGAAGTTGTAGTAAAAATCTTCAGCGCCCCTATAGGTAACACAAGGCATTACAGCCTGCCAGCAAGGTCCTATATAAACATAGGCACCCCTTTAAGAAAATGCCGAGTGTTGCCCACCATAACCGCACATCCTCACCATGGCTTCCATCCGCGCCCTGCGCTCTTCTTCCTCCTTCTTTTTCCTCATATTCTCTAGATCTTGCTTGGCCTCCAAAAATGACTGAAGAAAAGTATCAAATATACCAAAAAACTCATCAGGCTGCATCTTAGCCTCCGACTCTCCAAAGTGCTTCATTGCCTTAGTGAACTGAAAGGATAGAAAGAGCCTTAATCAAGGATAACAACTGAACAGGTCAGGACTCTAGTCACAACCAAAGCTGCAACAATTCAAGATCAGATGAGAGAAAGTGATCACAGCTGTTTTATAGTAGTTATATTCTTGTACATAGGAGCAGTATTATAGTAGTTATATTCTTGTACATAGGAGCAGTATTATAGTAGTTATATTCTTGTATATAGGAGCAGTATTATAGTAGTTATATTCTTGTACATAGGAGCGGTATTATAGTAGTTATATTCTTGTACATAGGAGTAGTAATATAGTAGTTATATTCTTGTACATAGGAGCAGTATTATAGTAGTTATATTCTTGTACATAGGGGTAGTATTATAGTAGTTATATTCTTGTACATAGGGGGTAGTATTATAGTAGTTATATTCTTGTACATAGGAGCAGTATTATAGTAGTTATATTCTTGTACATAGGGGGCAGTATTATAGTAGTTATATTCTTGTACATAGGAGCAGTATTATAGTAGTTATATTCTTGTACATAGGAGGTAGTATTATAGTAGTTATATTCTTGTACATAGGAGCAGTATTATAGTAGTTATATTCTTGTACATAGGAGGTAGTATTATAGTAGTTATATTCTTGTACATAGGAGGCAGTATTATAGTAGCTATATTCTTGTACATAGGGGCAGTATTATAGTAGTTATATTCTTGTACATAGGGGTAGTATTATAGTAGTTATATTCTTGTACATAGGAGCAGTATTATAGTAGTTATATTCTTGTACATAGGAGCAGTATTATAGTAGTTATATTCTTGTACATAGGAGGTAGTATTATAGTAGTTATATTCTTGTACATAGGAGGTAGTATTATAGTAGTTATATTCTTGTATATAGGAGCAGTATTATAGTAGTTATATTCTTGTACATAGGAGGCAGTATTATAGTAGTTATATTCTTGTACATAGGAGGTAGTATTATAGTAGTTATATTCTTGTACATAGGGGGCAGTATTATAGTAGTTATATTCTTGTACATAGGAGGCAGTATTATAGTAGTTATATTCTTGTACATAGGGGGCAGTATTATAGTAGTTATATTCTTGTACATAGGAGCAGTATTATAGTAGTTATATTCTTGTACATAGGAGCAGTATTATAGTAGTTATATTCTTGTACATAGGAGGTAGTATTATAGTAGTTATATTCTTGTACATAGGAGGTAGTATTATAGTAGTTATATTCTTGTACATAGGAGCAGTATTATAGTAGTTATATTCTTGTACATAGGAGGCAGTATTATAGTAGTTATATTCTTGTACATAGGAGCAGTATTACAGTAGTTATTCTTGTACATAGGGGCAGTATTATAGTAGTTATATTCTTGTACATAGGGAGCAGTATTATAGTAGTTATATTCTTGTACATAGGAGGCAGTATTATAGTAGTTATATTCTTGTACATAGGAGGTAGTATTATAGTAGTTATATTCTTGTACATAGGGGGCAGTATTATAGTAGTTATATTCTTGTACATAGGAGGTAGTATTATAGTAGTTATATTCTTGTACATAGGAGCAGTATTATAGTAGTTATATTCTTGTACATAGGAGCAGTATTATAGTAGTTATATTCTTGTACATAGGAGGTAGTATTATAGTAGTTATATTCTTGTACATAGGGGCAGTATTATAGTAGTTATATTCTTGTACATAGGAGTAGTATTATAGTAGTTATATTCTTGTACATAGGAGTAGTATTATAGTAGTTATATTCTTGTACATAGGAGGCAGTATTATAGTAGTTATATTCTTGTACATAGGGGTAGTATTATAGTAGTTATATTCTTGTACATAGGGGGTAGTATTATAGTAGTTATATTCTTGTACATAGGAGTAGTATTATAGTAGTTATATTCTTGTACATAGGAGCAGTATTATAGTAGTTATATTCTTGTACATAGGAGGTAGTATTATAGTAGTTATATTCTTGTACATAGGAGCAGTATTATAGTAGTTATATTCTTGTACATAGGAGTAGTATTATAGTAGTTATATTCTTGTACATAGGAGTAGTATTATAGTAGTTATATTCTTGTACATAGGGGTAGTATTATAGTAGTTATATTCTTGTACATAGGAGGTAGTATTATAGTAGTTATATTCTTGTACATAGGAGGCAGTATTATAGTAGTTATATTCTTGTACATATGGGGTAGTATTATAGTATTTATATTCTTGTACATAGGAGTAGTATTATAGTAGTTATATTCTTGTACATAGGAGTAGTATTATAGTAGTTACTTATATTCTTGTACATAGGGGGCAGTATTATAGTGGTTATATTCTTGTACATAGGAGTAGTATTATAGTAGTTATATTCTTGTACATAGGAGCAGTATTATAGTAGTTATATTCTTGTACATAGGAGCAGTATTATAGTAGTTATATTCTTGTACATAGGAGGTAGTATTATAGTAGTTATATTCTTGTACATAGGAGCAGTATTATAGTAGTTATATTCTTGTACATAGGAGGTAGTATTATAGTAGTTATATTCTTGTACATAGGAGGCAGTATTATAGTAGTTATATTCTTGTACATAGGAGGCAGTATTATAGTAGTTATATTCTTGTACATAGGAGTAGTATTATAGTAGTTATATTCTTGTACATAGGAGCAGTATTATAGTAGTTATATTCTTGTACATAGGAGTAGTATTATAGTAGTTATATTCTTGTACATAGGAGCAGTATTATAGTAGTTATATTCTTGTACATAGGAGTAGTATTATAGTAGTTATATTCTTGTACATAGGAGTAGTATTATAGTAGTTATATTCTTGTACATAGGAGGCAGTATTATAGTAGTTATATTCTTGTACATAGGAGCAGTATTATAGTAGTTATATTCTTGTACATAGGAGCAGTATTATAGTAGTTATATTCTTGTGTATAGGAGGTAGTATTATAGTAGTTATATTCTTGTACATAGGAGTAGTATTATAGTAGTTATATTCTTGTACATAGGGGCAGTATTATAGTAGTTATATTCCTGTACATAGGAGGTAGTATTATAGTAGTTATATTCTTGTACATAGGGGTAGTATTATAGTAGTTATATTCTTGTACATAGGAGTAGTATTATAGTAGTTATATTCTTGTACATAGGAGGTAGTATTATAGTAGTTATATTCTTGTACATAGGAGTAGTATTATAGTAGTTATATTCTTGTACATAGGAGTTGTATTATAGTAGTTATATTCTTGTACATAGGAGCAGTATTATAGTAGTTATATTCTTGTACATAGGAGTAGTATTATAGTAGTTATATTCTTGTACATAGGGGGCAGTATTATAGTAGTTATATTCTTGTACATAGGAGGTAGTATTATAGTAGTTATATTCTTGTACATAGGAGGTAGTATTATAGTAGTTATATTCTTGTACATAGGAGCAGTATTATAGTAGTTATATTCTTGTACATAGGAGCAGTATTATAGTAGTTATATTCTTGTACATAGGAGCAGTATTATAGTAGTTATATTCTTGTACATAGGAGGCAGTATTATAGTAGTTATATTCTTGTACATAGGAGCAGTATTATAGTAGTTATATTCTTGTACATAGGAGCAGTATTATAGTAGTTATATTCTTGTACATAGGAGTAGTATTATAGTAGTTATATTCTTGTACATAGGGAGCAGTATTATAGTAGTTATATTCTTGTACATAGGAGCAGTATTATATTAGTTATATTCTTGTACATAGGAGCAGTATTATAGTAGTTATATTCTTGTACATAGGAGGTAGTATTATAGTAGTTATATTCTTGTATATAGGAGCAGTATTATTGTAGTTATATTCTTGTACATAGGAGCAGTATTATAGTAGTTATATTCTTGTACATATGAGGCAGTATTATAGTAGTTATATTCTTGTACATAGGAGCAGTATTATATTAGTTATATTCTTGTTACATAGGAGTAGTATTATAGTAGTTATATTCTTGTATATAGGAGGTAGTATTATAGTAGTTATATTCTTGTACATAGGAGCAGTATTATAGTAGTTATATTCTTGTACATAGGAGCAGTATTATAGTAGTTATATTCTTGTACATAGGAGCAGTATTATAGTAGTTATATTCTTGTACATAGGGGGCAGTATTATAGTAGTTATATTCTTGTACATAGGAGCAGTATTATAGTAGTTATATTCTTGTACATAGGAGGTAGTATTATAGTAGTTATATTCTTGTACATAGGAGGCAGTATTATAGTAGTTATATTCTTGTACATAGGAGTAGTATTATATTAGTTATATTCTTGTTACATAGGAGCAGTATTATAGTAGTTATATTCTTGTATATAGGAGGTAGTATTATAGTAGTTATATTCTTGTACATAGGAGCAGTATTATAGTAGTTATATTCTTGTACATAGGAGGTAGTATTATAGTAGTTATATTCTTGTACATAGGAGGCAGTATTATAGTAGTTATATTCTTGTACATAGGAGGCAGTATTATAGTAGTTATATTCTTGTACATAGGAGGTAGTATTATAGTAGTTATATTCTTGTACATAGGAGGTAGTATTATAGTAGTTATATTCTTGTACATAGGAGTAGTATTATAGTAGTTATATTCTTGTACATAGGGAGCAGTATTATAGTACATATATTCTTGTACATAGGAGGTAGTATTATAGTAGTTATATTCTTGTATATAGGAGGTAGTATTATAGTAGTTATATTCTTGTACATAGAAGCAGTATTATAGTAGTTATATTCTTGTACATAGGAGGCAGTATTATAGTAGTTATATTCTTGTATATAGGAGGTAGTATTATAGTAGTTATATTCTTGTACATAGGAGCGTACTATTATAGTAGTTATATTCTTGTACATAGGAGCAGTATTATAGTAGTTATATTCTTGTATATAGGAGCAGTATTATAGTAGTTATATTCTTGTACATAGGTGCAGTATTATAGTAGTTATATTCTTGTACATAGGAGCAGTATTATAGTAGTTATATTCTTGTACATAGGAGCAGTATTATAGTAGTTATATTCTTGTACATATTAGGACTAGTATTATAGTAGTTATATTCTTGTACATAGGAGCAGTATTATAGTAGTTATATTCTTGTACATAGGGGGCAGTATTATAGTAGTTATATTCTTGTACATAGGAGGTAGTATTATAGTAGTTATATTCTTGTACATAGGAGGCAGTATTATAGTAGTTATATTCTTGTACATAGGAGGCAGTATTATAGTATTTATATTCTTGTACATAGGAGTAGTATTATAGTAGTTATATTCTTGTACATAGGAGCAGTATTATAGTAGTTATATTCTTGTACATAGGAGCAGTATTATAGTAGTTATATTCTTGTACATAGGAGCAGTATTATAGTAGTTATATTCTTGTACATAGGAGGCAGTATTATAGTAGTTATATTCTTGTACATAGGAGGTAGTATTATAGTAGTTATATTCTTGTACATAGGAGTAGTATTATAGTAGTTATATTCTTGTACATAGGAGCAGTATTATAGTAGTTATATTCTTGTACATAGGGGCAGTATTATAGTAGTTATATTCTTGTACATAGGAGCAGTATTATAGTAGTTATATTCTTGTACATAGGAGCAGTATTATAGTAGTTATATTCTTGTACATAGGAGGCAGTATTATAGTAGTTATATTCTTGTACATAGGGGGCAGTATTATAGTAGTTATATTCTTGTACATAGGAGCAGTATTATAGTAGTTATATTCTTGTACATAGGAGCAGTATTATAGTAGTTATATTCTTGTACATAGGAGTAGTATTATAGTAGTTATATTCTTGTACATAGGAGCAGTATTATAGTAGTTATATTCTTGTACATAGGAGCAGTATTATAGTAGTTATATTCTTGTACATAGGGGGCAGTATTATAGTAGTTATATTCTTGTACATAGGAGCAGTATTATAGTAGTTATATTCTTGTACATAGGAGCAGTATTATAGTAGTTATATTCTTGTACATAGGAGGCAGTATTATAGTAGTTATATTCTTGTACATAGGAGCAGTATTATAGTAGTTATATTCTTGTACATAGGAGCAGTATTATAGTAGTTATATTCTTGTACATAGGGAGCAGTATTATAGTAGTTATATTCTTGTACATAGGAGCAGTATTATAGTAGTTATATTCTTGTACATAGGAGCAGTATTATAGTAGTTATATTCTTGTACATAGGAGCAGTATTATAGTAGTTATATTCTTGTACATAGTAGGAGCAGTATTATAGTAGTTATATTCTTGTACATAGGAGTAGTATTATAGTAGTTATATTCTTGTACATAGGAGTAGTATTATAGTAGTTATATTCTTGTACATAGGAGCAGTATTATAGTAGTTATATTCTTGTACATAGGAGCAGTATTATAGTAGTTATATTCTTGTATATAGGAGGTAGTATTATAGTAGTTATATTCTTGTACATAGGAGCAGTATTATAGTAGTTATATTCTTGTACATAGGAGTAGTATTATAGTAGTTATATTCTTGTACATAGGAGCAGTATTATAGTAGTTATATTCTTGTACATAGGAGCAGTATTATAGTAGTTATATTCTTGTACATAGGAGGCAGTATTATAGTAGTTATATTCTTGTACATAGGAGTAAGCAGTATTATAGTAGTTATATTCTTGTACATAGGAGCAGTATTATAGTAGTTATGTTCTTGTACATAGGGAGCAGTATTATAGTAGTTATATTCTTGTACATAGGAGCAGTATTATAGTACATATATTCTTGTACATAGGAGGCAGTATTATAGTAGTTATATTCTTGTATATAGGAGGTAGTATTATAGTAGTTATATTCTTGTACATAGGAGCAGTATTATAGTAGTTATATTCTTGTACATAGGAGGTAGTATTATAGTAGTTATATTCTTGTATATAGGAGGTAGTATTATAGTAGTTATATTCTTGTACATAGGAGCTGTATTATAGTAGTTATATTCTTGTACATAGGAGCAGTATTATAGTAGTTATATTCTTGTACATAGGAGCAGTATTATAGTAGTTATATTCTTGTACATAGGAGTAGTATTATAGTAGTTATATTCTTGTACATAGGAGCAGTATTATAGTAGTTATATTCTTGTACATAGGGGGCAGTATTATAGTAGTTATATTCTTGTACATAGGACTAGTATTATAGTAGTTATATTCTTGTACATAGGAGCAGTATTATAGTAGTTATATTCTTGTACATAGGGGGCAGTATTATAGTAGTTATATTCTTGTACATAGGAGGTAGTATTATAGTAGTTATATTCTTGTACATAGGAGGTAGTATTATAGTAGTTATATTCTTGTACATAGGAGCAGTATTATAGTATTTATATTCTTGTACATAGGAGTAGTATTATAGTAGTTATATTCTTGTACATAGGAGCAGTATTATAGTAGTTATATTCTTGTACATAGGAGGTAGTATTATAGTAGTTATATTCCTGTACATAGGAGCAGTATTATAGTAGTTATATTCTTGTACATAGGAGTAGTATTATAGTAGTTATATTCTTGTACATAGGAGTAGTATTATAGTAGTTATATTCTTGTACATAGGAGGCAGTATTATAGTAGTTATATTCTTGTACATAGGAGCAGTATTATAGTAGTTATATTCTTGTACATAGGAGGTAGTATTATAGTAGTTATATTCTTGTACATAGGAGTAGTATTATAGTAGTTATATTCTTGTACATAGGAGCAGTATTATAGTAGTTATATTCTTGTACATAGGAGTAGTATTATAGTAGTTATATTCTTGTACATAGGAGCAGTATTATAGTAGTTATATTCTTGTACATAGGAGCAGTATTATAGTAGTTATATTCTTGTACATAGGGGGCAGTATTATAGTAGTTATATTCTTGTACATAGGGGGCAGTATTATAGTAGTTATATTCTTGTACATAGGGAGCAGTATTATAGTAGTTATATTCTTGTACATAGGAGCAGTATTATAGTAGTTATATTCTTGTACATAGGAGTAGTATTATAGTAGTTATATTCTTGTACATAGGAGCAGTATTATAGTAGTTATATTCTTGTACATAGGAGCAGTATTATAGTAGTTATATTCTTGTACATAGGAGCAGTATTATAGTAGTTATATTCTTGTACATAGGAGGTAGTATTATAGTAGTTATATTCTTGTACATAGTAGTATTATAGTAGTTATATTCTTGTACATAGGAGTAGTATTATAGTAGTTATATTCTTGTACATAGGAGTAGTATTATAGTAGTTATATTCTTGTACATAGGAGGCAGTATTATAGTAGTTATATTCTTGTACATAGGTGTAGTATTATAGTAGGTATATTCTTGTACATAGGAGCAGTATTATAGTAGTTATATTCTTGTACATAGGGGGCAGTATTATAGTAGTTATATTCTTGTACATAGGGGGCAGTATTATAGTAGTTATATTCTTGTACATAGGGGGCAGTATTATAGTAGTTATATTCTTGTACATAGGGAGCAGTATTATAGTAGTTATATTCTTGTACATAGGAGCAGTATTATAGTAGTTATATTCTTGTACATAGGAGCAGTATTATAGTAGTTATATTCTTGTACATAGGAGCAGTATTATAGTAGTTATATTCTTGTACATAGGAGCAGTATTATAGTAGTTATATTCTTGTACATAGGAGCAGTATTATAGTAGTTATATTCTTGTACATAGGAGGTAGTATTATAGTAGTTATATTCTTGTACATAGGAGTAGTATTATAGTAGTTATATTCTTGTACATAGGAGCAGTATTATAGTAGTTATATTCTTGTACATAGGAGTAGTATTATAGTAGTTATATTCTTGTACATAGGAGCAGTATTATAGTAGTTATATTCTTGTACATAGGAGTAGTATTATAGTAGTTATATTCTTGTACATAGGAGCAGTATTATAGTAGTTATATTCTTGTACATAGGAGCAGTATTATAGTAGTTATATTCTTGTACATAGGGGGCAGTATTATAGTAGTTATATTCTTGTACATAGGGGGCAGTATTATAGTAGTTATATTCTTGTACATAGGAGCAGTATTATAGTAGTTATATTCTTGTACATAGGAGCAGTATTATAGTAGTTATATTCTTGTACATAGGAGCAGTATTATAGTAGTTATATTCTTGTACATATTAGGTAGTATTATAGTAGTTATATTCTTGTACATAGTAGTATTATAGTAGTTATATTCTTGTACATAGGAGTAGTATTATAGTAGTTATATTCTTGTACATAGTAGTATTATAGTAGTTATATTCTTGTACATAGGAGGCAGTATTATAGTACTTATATTCTTGTACATAGGTGTAGTATTATAGTAGTTATATTCTTGTACATAGGAGGTAGTATTATAGTAGTTATATTCTTGTACATAGGAGTAGTATTATAGTAGTTATATTCTTGTACATAGGAGCAGTATTATAGTAGTTATATTCTTGTACATAGGAGCAGTATTATAGTAGTTATATTCTTGTACATAGGAGCAGTATTATAGTAGTTATATTCTTGTACATAGGAGCAGTATTATAGTAGTTATATTCTTGTACATAGGAGCAGTATTATAGTAGTTATATTCTTGTACATAGGAGGTAGTATTATAGTAGTTATATTCTTGTACATAGGAGGCAGTATTATAGTAGTTATATTCTTGTACATAGGGGGCAGTATTATAGTAGTTATATTCTTGTACATAGGGAGCAGTATTATAGTAGTTATATTCTTGTACATAGGAGCAGTATTATAGTAGTTATATTCTTGTACATAGGAGCAGTATTATAGTAGTTATATTCTTGTACATAGGAGCAGTATTATAGTAGTTATATTCTTGTACATAGGGAGCAGTATTATAGTAGTTATATTCTTGTACATAGGGAGCAGTATTATAGTAGTTATATTCTTGTACATAGGGAGCAGTATTATAGTAGTTATATTCTTGTACATAGGAGCAGTATTATAGTAGTTATATTCTTGTACATAGTGGGCAGTATTATAGTAGTTATATTCTTGTACATAGGAGGCAGTATTATAGTAGTTATATTCTTGTACATAGGGGCAGTATTATAGTAGTTATATTCTTGTACATAGGAGCAGTATTATAGTAGTTATATTCTTGTACATAGAGGGCAGTATTATAGTAGTTATATTCTTGTACATAGGAGGTAGTATTATAGTAGTTATATTCTTGTACATAGGAGCAGTATTATAGTAGTTATATTCTTGTACATAGAGGGCAGTATTTATTTTCAATCTTCTTTCTGGTCACAATTTCTGAATCAGAGAAAATTTAGAATCCTAAATATATAATTGTGAAATATATTTTTGTTTCCATCCTTTATACTGCATTGTGTATTTCATTCTGGCCATCTCCAGTGTTTTTCTTGTTACTTCTCTTCTTTCTCAGGATCCTGAATATTTAATGTCCTATTTTTATAATAAGAGCTGTTCTTGGTCATTGCTTCAGGTACCAGGATCACACAGCAAGATCTTAAGGGGAATCTGTCACTGGAAATGGTCCCTTTTAGAACTGAACATCTATGAAATGTGGGCTCCAGAGGATTCTCTCGCCCTGTATTGCAATGACATAACCTGCTCCCTGTCTAGATCTATAGCTCTGTTCTTCCTTAGCCTCCTGCTGTAAGAATATAATTACAGAGCTGCAGTGAACACTGACAGAAGAGATTGAACCAGAAGGGTCTGGGTGTGTGAAATGTATGGACAAAAGATTTTACACATTATGATGATTTTGGGGCTGTTCATCCTGAGCAGCCTGGTTCTTGAATAGACGTAGTCACAGCTAAGAATGGGTGGGAGGGGGTATAGCATTCATGGCATTAGGAAAGACACTAAGTAGGCTCCACCCCTTGATATCCTGCACTAGTTATAACACAATATATATATTCTGCCTGTAGACCACCAAAAGAGGGGGGCGCTGTTCCATTACTATGTATAGGAGAGGCTGTCTATACACTGCAGCCTTGTAGTACCCAGCTATCCTTATCGTGCCTGCAGATCTGGATAGGATTGGAGTATAGGACATGATGTGCAGAAGTGACAGAAGGACCTACCTTATCCCGGGCCTCGCCCAGCAGGTCCTCAAGCTCGGAGAAGCTGAAGCTGGCCACGGTGATGAAGTCGTTCATGACGGGCACAAATCGGTCCTCGGGATCCCGATAGTGTCGCTTCTGATACTCCAACTCCTAGAAACCAGGAAAATCTGAATATACGCAGCAGAGCCCTGACAACTCCACATTCTGGGATTTGTAGTACTTTGTACACACTACTGGAGACAAACACTACACGTCCCACAATGCACTGCAGCAAGGAAATGAGAATACAGACTGAGCTTAATGGAAACCTGGACAAATGTAGATACAGCTCTGGATGTGACTGGAGGACATTGTATGTCAGTGGAATATTAAATAGTTTACCCTGATATTTTATTTATCCTACAAATATGGAAGAATTCCCAAAGATATCAACGAGGACAAGTGATGTCACTGCTATAATAGTATATGGAAGACACCGGGGGTCAAACAGCGCCCCCCGGAGGTGACACCAACCATCTACACCCTGAAGGACATCTAGTGTTAGTGTCTCCTGTGCTCCTTGTGTCAGTCTTCACTGCTTTCTAAAATTATTTCCAAGAATTATGTGAATGAACTAAACCAGACAATAACCCATAGGGCGCTCATTCCAAAAGGTGGCTCTAGAGCAACAGTCCTGGTGTTTTGTTTTGTTTTTTACCATTTTTAAGGAGAACTTGTATTCTTTCCCAGCATGTATGATCTCAAGACTCAAAAAGACACTGTACCCCCTGAAAATTGACTTGTGACTTATCATAGGATCAGCAGGCGCCACTCTTGAAATATTCTGTGCTGCTGGGGAGTCTGGGGGGGGCGGCGGATAGATGAGTAGTATGGACTGGAGAGAGAGACAGAGGTGTCTGCAAGAGGGAACCGATTGGTATGGCAAGAGGGGCAGAGGAGACCGGACAGAGGAGTCCAGACGGGGGCAGAGGAGACCGGACAGAGGAGTCCGGACAGAGGGGGAAAGGAGACCGGACAGAGGAGCCGGACAGAGGGGCAGAGGAGACCGGACAGAGGAGTCCGGGCAGAGGAGACCGGACAGAGGAGCCGGACAGAGGGGCAGAGGAGACCGGACAGAGGAGTCCGGACAGAGGGGCAGAGGAGACCGGACAGAGGAGTCCGGACAGAGGGGCGAAAAGGAGACCGGACAGAGGAGTCCGGACAGAGGGGCAGAGGAGACCGGACAGAGGAGACCGGACAGAGGAGCCGGACAGAGGGGAGAAGAGACCGGACAGAGGAGCCGGACAGAGGGGCAGAGGAGACCGGACAGAGGAGCCGGACAGAGGGGCAGAGGAGACCGGACAGAGGAGTCCGGACAGAGGGGCAGAGGAGACCGGACAGAGGAGCCGGACAGAGGGGCAGAGGAGACCGGACAGAGGAGTCCGGACAGAGGGGAGAGGAGACCGGACAGAGCAGCCGGACAGAGGAGCAGAGGAGACCGGATAGAGGAGCCGGACAGAGGGGCAGAGGGACCGGACAGAGGAGCCGGACAGAGGGACAGAGGAGACCGGACGGGGAGAGGAGACCGGACAGAGGAGTCCGGACAGAGGGGCAGAGGAGACGGATAGAGGAGTCCGGACAGAGGGGCAGAGGAGACCGGACAGAGGAGTCCGGACAGAGGGGGGAAAGGGACCGGACAGAGGAGCCGGACAGAGGGGCAGAGGAGACCGGACAGAGGAGCCGGACAGAGGGGAGAGGAGACCGGACAGAGGAGCCGGACAGAGGGGCAGAGGAGACCGGACAGAGGAGTCCGGACAGAGGGGCAGAGGAGACCGGACAGAGGAGCCGGACAGAGGGGCAGAGGAGACCGGACAGAGGAGCCGGACAGAGGGGCAGAGGAGACCGGACAGAGGAGCCGGACAGAGGGGCAGAGGAGACCGGACAGAGGAGCCGGACAGAGGGAAAAGGAGACCGGACAGAGGGACCGGACAGAGGAGCCGGACAGAGGAGTCCGGACAGAGGGGCAGAGGAGACCGGGGAGAGGGGGCAGAAGAGCCGGACAGAGGGGGCAGAGGAGTCCGGACAGAGGGACCGGACAGAGGGGCGAAAAGGGACCGGACAGGGGGGCAGAGGGACCGGACAGAGGAGCCGGACAGAGGAGGGCAGAGGAGACCGGACAGAGGAGTCCGGACAGAGGGGCAGAGGAGACCGGACAGAGGGGGGAAAAGGAGACCGGACAGAGGGGCAGAGGAGACCGGACAGAGGAGCCGGACAGAGGGGCAGAGGAGACCGGACAGAGGAGTCCGGACAGAGGGGCAGAGGAGACCGGACAGAGGAGTCCGGACAGAGGGGCGAAAGGAGACCGGACAGAGGAGTCCGGACAGAGGGGCAGAGGAGACCGGACAGAGGAGTCCGGACAGAGGGGCAGAGGAGACCGGACAGAGGAGTCCGGACAGAGGGGCAGAGGAGACCGGACAGAGGAGTCCGGACAGAGGGGCGAAAGGAGACCGGACAGAGGAGTCCGGACAGAGGGGCAGAGGAGACCGGACAGAGGAGTCCGGACAGAGGGGCAGAGGAGACCGGACAGAGGAGCCGGACAGAGGGGCAGAGGAGACCGGACAGAGGAGCCGGACAGAGGGGCGAAGGGACCGGACAGAGGAGTCCGGACAGAGGGGCAGAGGAGACCGGACAGAGGAGTCCGGACAGAGGGGCAGAGGAGACCGGACAGAGGAGTCCGGACAGAGGGGCGAAAGGGACCGGACAGAGGAGCCGGACAGAGGGGCAGAGGAGACCGGACAGAGGAGTCCAGACAGAGGGGCGAAAAGGAGACCGGACAGAGGAGTCCGGACAGAGGGGCAGAGGAGCCGGACGGGGGCAGAGGAGACCGGACAGAGGAGTCCGGACAGAGGGGCAGAGGAGACCGGACAGAGGAGCCGGACAGAGGGGCGAAAAGGAGACCGGACAGAGGAGTCCGGACAGAGGGGCAGAGGAGACCGGACAGAGGGGGGCAGAGGAGTCCGGACAGAGGAGGGCAGAGGAGACCGGACAGAGGAGTCCGGACAGAGGGGCAGAGGAGACCGGACAGAGGGGGGAAAAGGAGACCGGACAGAGGGGGGCAGAGGAGTCCGGACGGGGGCAGAGGAGCCGGACAGAGGAGTCCGGACAGAGGGGAGAGGAGACCGGACGGGGGCAGAGGAGACCGGACAGAGGGCCGGACGGGGGAGAGGAGACCGGACAGGGGGGCAGGGAGACCGGACAGGGGGGCAGAGGAGACCGGACAGAGGGGGGCAGAGGAGACCGGACAGAGGGGCAGAGGAGACCGGACAGAGGAGTCCGGACAGAGGGGCAGAGGAGACCGGACAGAGGGAGTCCGGACAGAGGGGAGAGGAGACCGGACAGAGGAGTCCGGACAGAGGAGTCCGGACAGAGGGGCGAAAGGAGACCGGACAGAGGAGTCCGGACAGAGGGGCAGAGGAGACCGGACAGAGGAGTCCGGACAGAGGGGCAGAGGAGACCGGACAGAGGAGTCCGGACAGAGGGGCAGAGGAGACCGGACAGAGGAGTCCGGACGGGGGCAGAGGAGACCGGACAGAGGAGCCGGACAGAGGGGCAGAGGAGACCGGACAGAGGAGACCGGACAGAGGGCCGGACAGAGGGGAGAGGAGACCGGACAGAGGAGTCCGGACAGAGGGGCAGAGGGACCGGACAGAGGAGTCCGGACAGAGGGGCAGAGGAGACCGGACAGAGGAGTCCGGACAGAGGGGCAGAGGAGACCGGACAGAGGAGTCCGGACAGAGGGGCAGAGGAGACCGGACAGAGGAGTCCGGACAGAGGGGCAGAGGAGACCGGACAGAGGAGTCCGGACAGAGGGGCAGAGGAGACCGGACAGAGGAGTCCGGACAGAGGGGCAGAGGAGACCGGACAGAGGAGTCCGGACAGAGGGACAGAGGAGACCGGACGGGGGCAGAGGAGACCGGACAGAGGAGTCCGGACAGAGGGGCAGAGGAGACCGGATAGAGGAGTCCGGACAGAGGGGCAGAGGAGACCGGACAGAGGAGTCCGGACAGAGGGGCGAAAGGAGACCGGACAGAGGAGTCCGGACAGAGGGGCAGAGGAGACCGGACAGAGGAGTCCGGACAGAGGGGCAGAGGAGACCGGACAGAGGAGTCCGGACAGAGGGGCAGAGGAGACCGGACAGAGGAGTCCGGACAGAGGGGCAGAGGAGACCGGACAGAGGAGTCCGGACAGAGGGGCGAAAAGGAGACCGGACAGAGGAGTCCGGACAGAGGGGCAGAGGAGACCGGACAGAGGAGTCCGGACAGAGGGGCAGAGGAGACCGGACAGAGGAGTCCGGACGGGGGCAGAGGAGACCGGACAGAGGAGTCCGGACAGAGGGGCAGAGGAGACCGGACAGAGGGGCAGAGGAGACCGGACAGAGGAGTCCGGACAGAGGGGCGAAAGGAGACCGGACAGAGGAGTCCGGACAGAGGGGCAGAGGAGACCGGACAGAGGAGTCCGGACAGAGGGGCAGAGGAGACCGGACAGAGGAGTCCGGACAGAGGGGCGAAAAGGAGACCGGACAGAGGAGTCCGGACAGAGGGGCAGAGGAGTCCGGACGGGGGCAGAGGAGACCGGACAGAGGAGTCCGGACAGAGGGGCAGAGGAGACCGGACAGAGGAGTCCGGACAGAGGGGCGAAAAGGAGACCGGACAGAGGAGTCCGGACAGAGGGGCAGAGGAGACCGGACAGAGGGGGCAGAGGAGTCCGGACAGAGGAGGGCAGAGGAGACCGGACAGAGGAGTCCGGACAGAGGGGCAGAGGAGACCGGACAGAGGGGGGAAAAGGAGACCGGACAGAGGGGGGCAGAGGAGTCCGGACGGGGGCAGAGGAGACCGGACAGAGGAGTCCGGACAGAGGGGCAGAGGAGACCGGACGGGGGCAGAGGAGACCGGACAGAGGAGTCCGGACGGGGGCAGAGGAGACCGGACAGGGGGGCAGAGGAGACCGGACAGGGGGGCAGAGGAGACCGGACAGAGGGGGGCAGAGGAGACCGGACAGAGGGGCAGAGGAGACCGGACAGAGGAGTCCGGACAGAGGGGCAGAGGAGACCGGACAGAGGAGTCCGGACAGAGGGGTAGAGGAGACCGGACAGAGGAGTCCGGACAGAGGGGCGAAAAGGAGACCGGACAGAGGAGTCCGGACAGAGGGGCAGAGGAGACCGGACAGAGGAGTCCGGACAGAGGGGCAGAGGAGACCGGACAGAGGAGTCCGGACAGAGGGGCGAAAGGAGACCGGACAGAGGAGTCCGGACAGAGGGGCAGAGGAGACCGGACAGAGGAGTCCGGACAGAGGGGCAGAGGAGACCGGACAGAGGAGTCCGGACAGAGGGGCAGAGGAGACCGGACAGAGGAATCCGGACGGGGGCAGAGGAGACCGGACAGAGGAGTCCGGACAGAGGGGCAGAGGAGACCGGACAGAGGAGACCGGACAGAGGAGTCCGGACAGAGGGGCAGAGGAGACCGGACAGAGGAGTCCGGACAGAGGGGCAGAGGAGACCGGACAGAGGAGTCCGGACAGAGGGGCAGAGGAGACCGGACAGAGGAGTCCGGACAGAGGGGCAGAGGAGACCGGACAGAGGAGTCCGGACAGAGGGGCAGAGGAGACCGGACAGAGGAGTCCGGACAGAGGGGCAGAGGAGACCGGACAGAGGAGTCCGGACAGAGGGGCAGAGGAGACCGGACAGAGGAGTCCGGACAGAGGGGCAGAGGAGACCGGACAGAGGAGTCCGGACAGAGGGGCAGAGGAGACCGGACAGAGGAGTCCGGACAGAGGGACAGAGGAGACCGGACGGGGGCAGAGGAGACCGGACAGAGGAGTCCGGACAGAGGGGCAGAGGAGACCGGATAGAGGAGTCCGGACAGAGGGGCAGAGGAGACCGGACAGAGGAGTCCGGACAGAGGGGCGAAAGGAGACCGGACAGAGGAGTCCGGACAGAGGGGCAGAGGAGACCGGACAGAGGAGTCCGGACAGAGGGGCAGAGGAGACCGGACAGAGGAGTCCGGACAGAGGGGCAGAGGAGACCGGACAGAGGAGTCCGGACAGAGGGGCAGAGGAGACCGGACAGAGGAGTCCGGACAGAGGGGCGAAAAGGAGACCGGACAGAGGAGTCTGGACAGAGGGGCAGAGGAGACCGGACAGAGGAGTCCGGACAGAGGGGCAGAGGAGACCGGACAGAGGAGTCCGGACGGGGGCAGAGGAGACCGGACAGAGGAGTCCGGACAGAGGGGCAGAGGAGACCGGACAGAGGGGCAGAGGAGACCGGACAGAGGAGTCCGGACAGAGGGGCGAAAGGGAGACCGGACAGAGGAGTCCGGACAGAGGGGCAGAGGAGACCGGACAGAGGAGTCCGGACAGAGGGGCAGAGGAGACCGGATAGAGGAGTCCGGACAGAGGGGCAGAGGAGTCCGGACAGAGGGACAGAGGAGTCCGGACGGGGGCAGAGGAGACCGGACAGAGGAGTCCGGACAGAGGGGCAGAGGAGACCGGACAGAGGAGTCCGGACAGAGGGGCGAAAGGAGACCGGACAGAGGAGTCCGGACAGAGGGGCAGAGGAGACCGGACAGAGGGGGGCAGAGGAGTCCGGACAGAGGGGGGGCAGAGGAGTCCGGACAGAGGAGGGCAGAGGAGACCGGACAGAGGAGTCCGGACAGAGGGGCAGAGGAGACCGGACAGAGGGGGGAAAAGGAGACCGGACAGAGGGGGGCAGAGGAGTCCGGACGGGGGCAGAGGAGACCGGACAGAGGAGTCCGGACAGAGGGGCAGAGGAGACCGGATAGAGGAGTCCGGACAGAGGGGCAGAGGAGACCGGACAGAGGGGGGCAGAAGAGTCCGGACAGAGGAGACCGGACAGAGGGGCGAAAAGGAGACCGGACAGGGGGGCAGAGGAGACCGGACAGAGGGGGGCAGAGGAGACCGGGCAGAGGAGACCGGACAGAGGAGTCCGGACAGAGGGGCAGAGGAGACCGGACAGAGGGGGGAAAAGGAGACCGGACAGAGGGGGGCAGAGGAGTCCGGACGGGGGCAGAGGAGACCGGACAGAGGAGTCCGGACGGGGGCAGAGGAGACCGGACAGGGGGGCAGAGGAGACCGGACAGGGGGGCAGAGGAGACCGGACAGAGGGGGGCAGAGGAGACCGGACAGAGAGGGGCAGAGGAGACCGGACAGAGAGGGGCAGAGGAGACCGGACAGAGAGGGGCAGAGGAGACCGGACAGGGGGGCAGAGGAGACCGGACAGGGGGGCAGAGGGGGCAGAGGAGACCGGACAGAGGGGGCAGAGGAGACTGGACAGAGGGGGCAGAGGAGACCGGACAGAGAGGGGCAGAGGGGGCAGAGGAGACCGGACAGGGGGGCAGAGGGGGCAGAGGAGACCGGACAGGGGGGGGCAGAGGAGACCGGACAGAGGGGGCAGCTCCTGCCCTGTGTAGTGGTGGGGGTGGGTACAATGTGAACGCTCCTTTAATAACCTGCAGTTTGGAGTCTTGGCTGTCATGGTTCCTGGAGAAGGTCCAGAAGATGCCTCAGACCTCGGGATGTGACATGCGTCTGCCATATTTGCTTTCACCATGTCTGAACAATTTCTCAGTTCTGGTCCCCGGGCTGTAATAGTTTACGTGGACACAAGGTGAATAAATCCACGAGACTGACAGGAATCCTTGGAGATGCTGCGTCACGTCTCATTACTCCACCGATTCTTCTCACCATTTCAAGGCACCTTTTTATTGTATTGCAGCATTTCTATCCCTGAGAAGAAGATTTTACTGCCTGATTCATGACAAGAATGCAAAACCTGCAGTGAAGACTGACACAGAGGGAGATCCTCGGCCTAACACTTGGTGGCCACCAAGCTAGCAAGAGGTGAGCCAACTCCATGACCACAAAATGGGGTCATTAAACTATATCCTAGAAGTATTCTCATAACACCCCAGAACAGTCGCGGCTACTCACGGACTCCACGGCCCTCAGCCCGCTCTTTATATTCTGCACCTCCTTCTCCAGCTCCACCAGGCTGAAAAACAAAATCTGATATGAATGCGACGTCCGGGCCACGTGGGAGGGGGAGCGGCGCGGGCTTAAAGGGGCTCTCTATACAATAGACTCTACGTTACATTCTCCAGATCTCTGCTGCTGCTTTGGATACATCTAGAGACATTAACCCTGTAATAGCTGGCCCTGCTTTCAGCCGAGGATCTGTTACAATTGTATCCAGTCTAGATAAATCTCTGTGAGCGACACCATTTGGACTCCAGACTGATACATTGTAACAAACTAGCAGAGAGATGAAGGCTCTGTCTTATTCTGCAGGTGATGGGTTTAGCTGCAGCGCCCGATCTCCTGAAGGTTTGTTACAATGTATTAGGCTGTTTCCAGAGGATTGTGTAGACTTGACACAATTGTAACAAACTCTCAGCTGTGAGAAGGATCTCACTCCATCCAATATAGTAACGAACATTTCCGGCACTCAGTGACAGGAAATGGTGTGACCTATTTATATACAGTCTATAAATTCTAGAAATGCGACGTTTTGGATCATTCAGAACCTCCGGAGCGTCTGGAGACATTGGCGCAATGAGTTGCCATAGGTTCGCTCCACCAGTGCCTGAATTTTCCGTGACTATGCGGAGAGGGTCATGTGACCAGCATAGGGATCAGCGGTCACCCAGACGCGGCTGCTCGGCAATCAGAGGAGGCAGCAAAGTAAGGCCCTGCTCGCTGTCAGCGTGCCACGCAGGGTGGAGTTCTCCTTTAAGACCCCAACCTCTATGGATATTTTTAGACATTGCAGCAGCGCCGCACCGCATGTTATCATGTTACAGCCAATCCCGGACCGACCCCACATGGGGACATTAGATTTGGCCAAATCCAGGACAAGCAAACATGGCGGCCGCCACTGAGGTCACTGCTTAGACGTGGGGCCCTGGAGAGCTAGTCTATAATGGAGAGGGGGCTGTGACATTCAGGGCACTAGGAAAGTCGAGTGACAACTCTTGAGGGAGTTGAAATATTGGCCACCCAGCTTTCCTGAGGACCTAAAGAGCAGATGTACCTAGTTAAGTGGCCTCAGACGCCAGGGTGGGCATCACTGACACAGATGGGTGAGAGCCCCCAAGGGTCATCATATCTGCCATTTGCTTTTGCTACCCAGTACAGGCAGGAGATAGGGAACAAAGGGCATGGCTGACAATACCCAGGGTGGACGTGTCAGCTGTCACCCAGCTTTCCCTGGAACAATGATAAGAATGACTCAAGGACTGAGGACTCCTTATTTAAAAGGAAAGTCCTCTTAAAGGGTCAATTCAAGGGTTGACTTACTTGACTTTGGCGGCCTCGGGGAGGTGCTCCAGTTCCCCCTGGATGTTGAGGATATCGGGGTACGTCTTCTCAAATAACATAATTAAGTAGTGCAAGAGCGTGATGTTCCTGAAAGAAGCGGAAACCGAGAGTGTTGATGGAAAATCTGCTGTCACATGACTTATATGGGCGGAGCTTGGACAACTATTCACCCCGTCCCACAGATTAATGTGTATACGCCATAGTGTCAGTCAGGTGATCAGCGCGTGCAGAAGTATTCACACCCTCCAGAGAGACCTACAACATGGACTGAACCCTCTCCCCTAAATACTAGGACACAGAGCAGAGAATTGGTCACATGATTGAGCCTGTGGGGGTGTAAGGTCAGGATCCCCATGACCTATGACCTGGCGCACTTGGTGCATTGGATAATGGAGCAGAACACAGGTGTGAAGATGGAGCAGAGCCCGTAGTGTAGCGATGACCCCCAGAGTCTGCCCGGCCACCAGGTGGGGGCAGCGTCCCTCTAACCCACCTGTCTATACTGGACTTTGTATCTATGATCTTGTTCAGACTCGCTACTTTGAATCCAAACGCGTTTCCTCTCTGGCCCTTATTCATGTAGTTTCCAAAAGCCAAGACGACTTCGAGAAGCTGCTTTAAGCGTTTGCTTCGGGTCAGTTCCTTGCAGGCCGAGAGCAGAGCTACAAGAAAAACACCAGGTCAGAGGAACTGCAGAAGTATTCACACCCCTGGATCGCATCAGAGCGGGCAGGATCCAGGGACCGCCGGGGATCAGACCCAACCAGTCAGGGTCCAGACAGGTGGCGCCACTGCCTCATCTGCTCTCACCTTCCACCTTCGGCTTCGTCTCTGCTAATCGCTCCGGAAACTTCTTCTTGAAGAATAAGGCCTGGAGGCGCTGCTGATAGTGGTCAATCCTGGAGACGAGAGGGGGATCTATTAGGACATCTCCTCCAAGCATTCCCTACATCACTACCAGGTGACACCCCAGCAGAGGTCGCCACTGAGTCTAGTGGTCACAGCGCACCTGCTCATCTCATACAAGAAGCGGTCGGCCCTGGCCATGCGCTCGATCTCGTGCTTGTGCTCCTCCAGCAGGTCAATGTCGCTCTTCTCCGGGATGAATTTCAACATCTGATGGGAGAAAAGAGATAAATGCCATTATTATGACCTATATCGTCTGATATATACGGCTGATGCATACCATAGCGCTGTGTATAACACTATCCTGGGATGACACCTGATGGACTGGGGTAAAAACATGGGGCAAACAGACTGCACCTGGGACTAGTGACACTGGGGGCAGTTGTGGGACTTGTTGCCCATGCGGGATACACAAGTAATCGGACCCTATGGAAACCCTCAGTCCTCATGATCTACACAACCCATAGAGAAAGGGATGAGCCTAACTGGGACCCTCGCCCACAAGCTGTGGGGTCAGTCTCATAGTATTTCACCCTAGAATGCCCCTCACCTCATCCCCACTAGTCAGAAACCTGGAAAAAGGTAAAAGTCCAAGGAGCAGGGAAATACTGAGGTGAACACATGGCCAGGAGGACCAAGGACGAGCAGCATCACATGTCTACAGATTGTGCCTCATCTGGACCCACCGGCCTGCATAGATTTAGTACAACTCTACAAAAATGTCCAGGAAACTCCTAGAAAAAGGGCAGATCTCCCAAACTCCTAGAAGAGCCACAAAATCACCTACAATGTTCTGATACAACAGCAGAACAGACCGGACCTGGGGGTCCGTAGCAAGCTCTGACCCTGGGGTCTGTAGAAAGCTCTGCCCTGGGGGTCCATAGGAAGGCCAGACCTGGGGGTCCGTAGGAAGCTCTGACCCTGGGGGTCCGTAGGAAGCTCTGCCCTGGGGGGTCTGTAGGAAGCTCTGATTCTGGGGGTCCGTAGGAAGGCCAGACCTGGGGGTTTGTAGGAAACTCTGATCCTGGGGTCCGTAGGAAGGCCAGACCTGGGGGTTTGTAGGAAACTCTGATCCTGGGGTCCGTAGGAAGGCCAGACCTGGGGGTTTGTAGGAAGCTCTGACCCTGGGGGTCTGTAGGAAGCTCGGCCCTGGGGGTCTGTAGGAAGCTCTGACCCTGGGGGTCCGTAGGATGGCCAGACCTGGGGGTCCGTAGGAAGCTCTGACCCTGGGGGTCCGTAGGAAGGCCAGACCTTGGGGGTCTGTAGAAAGCTCTGACCCTGGGGGTCTGTAGGAAGGCCAGACCTGGGGGTCCGTAGGAACCTCTGCCCTGGCGGTCTGTAGGAAGCTCTGCCCTGGGGGTCTGTAGGAAGGCCAGACCTGGGGGTCCGTAGGAAGGCCAGACCTGGGGGTCCGTAGGAAGGCCAGACCTGGGGGTCCGTAGGAAGCTCTGACCCTGGGGGTCTGTAGGAAGCTCTGCCCTGGGGGTCTGTAGGAAGCTCTGACCTGGGGGTCCGTAGGAAGCTCTGCCCTGGGGGTCTGTAGGAAGGCCAGACCTGGGATTCTGTAGAAAGCTCTGCCCTGGGGGTCCGTAGGAAGCTCTGCCCTGGGGGGTCTGTAGGAAGCTCTGATTCTGGGGGTCCGTAGGAAGGCCAGACCTGGGGGTTTGTAGGAAGCTCTGACCCTGGGGGTCTGTAGGAAGCTCTGATTCTGGGGGTCCGTAGGAAGGCCAGACCTGGGGGTTTGTAGGAAACTCTGATCCTGGGGTCCGTAGGAAGGCCAGACCTGGGGGTTTGTAGGAAGCTCTGACCCTGGGGGTCTGTAGGAAGCTCGGCCCTGGGGGTCTGTAGGAAGCTCTGACCCTGGGGGTCTGTAGGAAGCTCTGACCCTGGGGGTCCGTAGGATGGCCAGACCTGGGGGTCCGTAGGAAGCTCTGACCCTGGGGGTCCGTAGGAAGGCCAGACCTTGGGGGTCTGTAGAAAGCTCTGACCCTGGGGGTCTGTAGGAAGGCCAGACCTGGGGGTCCGTAGGAACCTCTGCCCTGGCGGTCTGTAGGAAGCTCTGCCCTGGGGGTCTGTAGGAAGGCCAGACCTGGGGGTCCGTAGGAAGGCCAGACCTGGGGGTCCGTAGGAAGCTCTGACCCTGGGGGTCTGTAGGAAGCTCTGCCCTGGGGGTCTGTAGGAAGCTCTGACCTGGGGGTCCGTAGGAAGCTCTGCCCTGGGGGTCTGTAGGAAGGCTAGACCTGGGGTTCTGTAGAAAGCTCTGCCCTGGGGGTCCGTAGGAAGCTCTGCCCTGGGGGTCTGTAGGAAGCTCTGACCCTGGGGGTCCGTAGGAAGCTCTGCCCTGGGGGGTCTGTAGGAAGCTCTGATTCTGGGGGTCCGTAGGAAGGCCAGACCTGGGGGTTTGTAGGAAACTCTGATCCTGGGGTCCGTAGGAAGGCCAGACCTGGGGGTTTGTAGGAAACTCTGATCCTGGGGTCCGTAGGAAGGCCAGACCTGGGGGTTTGTAGGAAGCTCTGACCCTGGGGGTCTGTAGGAAGCTCGGCCCTGGGGGTCTGTAGGAAGCTCTGACCCTGGGGGTCTGTAGGAAGCTCTGACCCTGGGGGTCCGTAGGATGGCCAGACCTGGGGGTCCGTAGGAAGCTCTGACCCTGGGGGTCCGTAGGAAGGCCAGACCTTGGGGGTCTGTAGAAAGCTCTGACCCTGGGGGTCTGTAGGAAGGCCAGACCTGGGGGTCCGTAGGAACCTCTGCCCTGGCGGTCTGTAGGAAGCTCTGCCCTGGGGGTCTGTAGGAAGGCCAGACCTGGGGGTCCGTAGGAAGGCCAGACCTGGGGGTCCGTAGGAAGCTCTGACCCTGGGGGTCTGTAGGAAGCTCTGCCCTGGGGGTCTGTAGGAAGCTCTGACCTGGGGGTCCGTAGGAAGCTCTGCCCTGGGGGTCTGTAGGAAGGCCAGACCTGGGGTTCTGTAGAAAGCTCTGCCCTGGGGGTCTGTAGGAAGGCCAGACCTGGGGGTACGTAGGAAGCTCTGCCCCTGGGGGTCCGTAGGAAGCTCTGCCCCTGGGGGTCCGTAGGAAGCTCTGCCCTGGGGGGTCTGTAGGAAGCTCTGATTCTGGGGGTCCGTAGGAAGGCCAGACCTGGGGGTCTGTAGGAAGCTCTGATCCTGTGGTCCGTAGGAAGGCCAGACCTGGGGGTCTGTAGGAAGCTCTGACCCTGGGGGTCTGTAGGAAGCTCGGCCCTGGGGGTCTGTAGGAAGGCCAGACCTGGGGGTCTGTAGGAAGCTCTGACCCTGGGGGTCTGTAGGAAGCTCTGACCCTGGGGGTCTGTAGGAAGCTCTGCCCTGGGGGTCTGTAGGAAGCTCTGACCTGGGGGTCCGTAGGAAGGCCAGACCTGGGGGTCCGTAGGAAGCTCTGCCCCCTGGGGGTCCGTAGGAAGCTCTGACCCTGGGGGTCCGTAGGAAGCTCTGACCCTGGGGGTCTGTAGGAAGCTCTGACCTGGGGGTCCGTAGGAAGGCCAGACCTGGGGGTCCGTAGGAAGCTCTGCCCCCTGGGGGTCCGTAGGAAGCTCTGACCCTGGGGGTCTGTAGGAAGCTCTGACCCTGGGGGTCTGTAGGAAGCTCTGCCCTGGGGATCTGTAGGAAGCTCTGTCCTGGGGGTCTGTAGGAAGGCCAGACCTGGAGGTCCGTAGAAACCTCTGCCCTGGGGGTCCATAGGAAGGTCAGACCTGGGGGTCCGTAGGAAGCTCTGACCCTGGGGTTCTGTAGGAAGCTCTGGCCCTGGGGGTCTGTAGGAAGCTCTGACCTGGGGGTCCGTAGGAAGCTCTGCCCTGGGGGTCCGTAAGAAGCTCTGCCCTGGGGGTCCGTAGGAAGCTCTGCCCTGGGGGTCTGTAGGAAGGCCAGACCTGGGGGTCTGTAGGAAGCTCTGCCTTGGGGGTCTGTAGGAAGGCCAGACCTGGGGGTCCGTAGGAACCTCTGCCCTGGCGGTCTGTAGGAAGCTCTGCCCTGGGGGTCCGTAGGAAGCTCTGCCCTGGGGGTCTGTAGGAAGGCCAGACCTGGGGGTCCGTAGGAAGCTCTGACCCTGGGGGTCTGTAGGAAGCTCTGCCCTGGGGGTCTGTAGGAAGCTCTGCCTTGGGGGTCTGTAGGAAGGCCAGACCTGGGGGTCCGTAGGAACCTCTGCCCTGGCGGTCTGTAGGAAGCTCTGCCCTGGGGGTCCGTAGGAAGCTCTGCCCTGGGGGTCTGTAGGAAGCTCTGCCCTGGGGGTCTGTAGGAAGGCCAGACCTGGGGGTCCGTAGGAAGCTCTGCCCCTGGGGGTCCGTATGAAGCTCTGACCCTGGGGGTCCGTAGGAAGCTCTGCCCTGGGGGGTCTGTAGGAAGCTCTGATTCTGGGGGTCCGTAGGAAGGCCAGACCTGGGGGTCTGTAGGAAGCTCTGACCCTGGGGGTCTGTAGGAAGCTCTGCCCTGGGGGTCTGTAGGAAGCTCTGCCCTGGGGGTCTGTAGGAAGCTCTGACCCTGGGGGTCCGTAGGAAGCTCTGCCCTGGGGGTCTGTAGGAAGGCCAGACCTGGGGGTCTGTAGGAAGCTCTGACCCTGGGGGTCTGTAGAAAGCTCTGCCCTGGGGGTCTGTAGGAAGCTCTGCCCTGGGGGTCTGTAGGAAGGCCAGACCTGGGGGTCTGTAGGAAGCTCTGCCCTGGGAGTCTGTAGGAAGGCCAGACCTGGGGGTCCGTAGGAAGCTCTGCCCCTGGGGGTCTGTAGGAAGCTCTGCCCTGGGGGTCTGTAGGAAGGCCAGACCTGGGGGTCTGTAGGAACCTCTGCCCTGGCGGTCTGTAGGAACCTCTGCCCTGGCGGTCCGTAGGAAGGCCAGACCTGGGGGTCCGTAGGAAGGCCAGACCTGGGGGTCCGTAGGAAGGCCAGACCTGGGGGTCCGTAGGAAGCTCTGACCCTGGGGGTCCGTAGGAAGCTCTGCCCTGGGGGTCTGTAGGAAGCTCTGACCTGGGGGTCCGTAGGAAGCTCTGCCCTGGGGGTCTGTAGGAAGGCCAGACCTGGGGGTCTGTAGGAAGCTCTGCCCTGGGGGTCTGTAGGAAGGCCAGACCTGGGGGTCCGTAGGAAGCTCTGCCCTGGGGGTCCGTAGGAAGCTCTGACCCTGGGGGTCTGTAGGAAGCTCTGACCTGGGGGTCTGTAGGAAGCTCTGACCCTGGGGGTCCGTAGGAAGCTCTGCCCTAGGGGGTCCGTAGGAAGCTCTGCCCTGGGGGTCCGTAGGAAGCTCTGCCCTGGGGGTCTGTAGGAAGCTCTGCCCTGGGGGTCTGTAGGAAGCTCTGACCCTGGGGGTCTGTAGGAAGCTCTGACCTGGGATCTGAAGGAAGCTCTGACCTGGGGGTCTGTAGGAAGGCCAGACCTGGGGGTCTGTAGGAAGCTCTGACCTGGGATCTGAAGGAAGCTTTGACCTTGTTGGTGACCCTGTGCCAGTCTGCATTGTCAATAAGGTAGGAGAAGGAGATTAATCAGAGAGGACCCCATTGCCTTCCATATGGTCCCCCCCTCCTTACTGTGTACAGATAGACACAGCCTAAAATACTAATGATAAATACCGACATTGTCCTATAGGAGAGGGCAGAAGGGTCAATCTCAGAAGAAGGGTCATATTCTTACCAAGAGCCCTGACCCAGACACAAGACATAGACGCCGCCATGTACAGACCGTCCCCGGGCACTGTCACCTCCTAATTATACAAGTATTTCATGTAACCCTGATGCCCTGCTGTACGTCACCCCCTCTCCCGACCTCAGAGCCCCCATAGATGATCAGAGCCGTGTAGATAATGAGCGGGTTATACAGAGGCCAGACCAAGATGATCTCATAGGGGACACGTCTGTAACCGGGGGTCCATAGTTATGAATGACCCTCTATAGCCCCAGCTCAAGAAGAACTCTTATAGACCCTGCTCAGCAGTGCAGGAATGTGTACGGAAGGTGGCGCTGTAGAAGACAAAGAAGGCAATGTTCAGGTCAAGACTCGCGAAAACAACCTTACAATCTATCTAGAAGATCCCAGAACGTCAGATGAGCACAGCAGGAGAGCAAGGTGTCATAGTCCGAGAGATGGTCCTGTTCCAGAAAGGTGTCATAGTCCGAGAGCTGGTCCTGTTCCAGAAAGGTGTCATAGTCCGAGGGATGGTCCTGTTCCAGAAAGGTGTCATAATCCGAGGGATGGTCCTGTTCCAGAAAGGTGTCATAGTCCGAGGGCTGGTCCTGTTCCAGAAAGGTGTCATAGTCCGAGGGATGGTCCTGTTCCAGAAAGGTGTCATAGTCCGAGGGATGGTCCTGTTCCAGAAAGGTGTCATAGGCCGAGAGCTGGTCCTGTTCCAGAAAGGTGTCATAGTCCGAGGGATGGTCCTGTTCCAGAAAGGTGTCATAGTCCGAGGGATGGTCCTGTTCCAGAAAGGTGTCATAGGCCGAGAGCTGGTCCTGTTCCAGAAATGTGTCATAGTCCGAGAGCTGGTCCTGTTCCAGAAATGTGTCATAGTCCGAGAGCTGGTCCTGTTCCAGAAAGGTGTCATAGTCCGAGGGATGGTCCTGTTCCAGAAAGGTGTCATAGGCCGAGAGCTGGTCCTGTTCCAGAAAGGTGTCATAGTCCGAGAGCTGGTCCTGTTCCAGAAAGGTGTCATAGTCCGAGGGATGGTCCTGTTCCAGAAAGGTGTCATAGTCCGAGAGATGGTCCTGTTCCAGAAAGGTGTCATAGTCCGAGAGATGGTCCTGTTCCAGAAAGGTGTCATAGTCCGAGAGATGGTCCTGTTCCAGAAAGGTGTCATAGTCCGAGAGCTGGTCCTGTTCCAGAAAGGTGTCATAGGCCGAGAGCTGGTCCTGTTCCAGAAAGGTGTCATAGTCCGAGGGATGGTCCTGTTCCAGAAAGGTGTCATAGTCCGAGAGCTGGTCCTGTTCCAGAAAGGTGTCATAGGCCGAGAGCTGGTCCTGTTCCAGAAAGGTGTTATAGTCCGAGGGATGGTCCTGTTCCAGAAAGGTGTCATAGTCCGAGAGATGGTCCTGTTCCAGAAAGGTGTCATAGTCCGAGAGCTGGTCCTGTTCCAGAAAGGTGTCATAGGCCGAGAGCTGGTCCTGTTCCAGAAAGGTGTCATAGTCCGAGGGATGGTCCTGTTCCAGAAAGGTGTCATAGGCCGAGAGCTGGTCCTGTTCCAGAAAGGTGTTATAGTCCGAGGGATGGTCCTGTTCCAGAAAGGTGTCATAGGCCGAGAGCTGGTCCTGTTCCAGAAAGGTGTCATAGGCCGAGAGCTGGTCCTGTTCCAGGAAGGTGTCATAGGCCGAGAGCTGGTCCTGTTCCAGAAAGGTGTCATAGGCCGAGAGCTGGTCCTGTTCCATGAAGGTGTCATAGGCCGAGAGCTGGTCCTGTTCCAGAAAGGTGTTATAGTCCGAGGGATGGTCCTGTTCCAGAAAGGTGTCATAGTCCGAGAGATGGTCCTGTTCCAGAAAGGTGTCATAGTCCGAGAGCTGGTCCTGTTCCAGAAAGGTGTCATAGGCCGAGAGCTGGTCCTGTTCCAGAAAGGTGTCATAGTCCGAGGGATGGTCCTGTTCCAGAAAGGTGTCATAGGCCGAGAGCTGGTCCTGTTCCAGAAAGGTGTTATAGTCCGAGGGATGGTCCTGTTCCAGAAAGGTGTCATAGGCCGAGAGCTGGTCCTGTTCCAGGAAGGTGTCATAGTCCGAGAGCTGGTCCTGTTCCAGAAAGGTGTCATAGGCCGAGAGCTGGTCCTGTTCCAGGAAGGTGTCATAGGCCGAGAGCTGGTCCTGTTCCAGAAAGGTGTCATAGGCCGAGAGCTGGTCCTGTTCCAGAAAGGTGTCATAGTCCGAGAGCTGGTCCTGTTCCAGGAAGGTGTCATAGTCCGAGAGCTGGTCCTGTTCCAGGAAGGTGTCATAGTCCGAGAGCTGGTCCTGTTCCAGGAAGGTGTCATAGTCCGAGGGAGGATCCTGTTTGAGGAGCAGGATGGCACAGGCCTCACCTCTAAGGAGAAGGGTGACATGCTCTCTAGGTAAGGTCTTCCTCTGTAGAACCACGTCATCTGTGGCCTATGTCATCTTGCAGTAAAGGACTTGACCCTAGGATGGCGCTCCCTCAGTTTACTACCCAGGAGGACACTCGGCCAACCCCTTCCTGCACTATATGCTTGGGGCACTCTGGACTGAAACCATCTACATATTCTTAATATTGGCAGAAGAATTAGCAAAGCTCGTATATAATGGTCACCTACGTGCTTTACAGTAACCTCTTGTAAATTGTATTGAGGGCACAGACAGAAACCGCCGTGATTGCTCAGAGACGTTTATGTGCTCAATCTCGCCTCGTTCTTCAGGCAACTATTGAAATGTAATACAGAAAGTGTCCGTCCAGCGCTGCCAATCCAGAAGCTCGGAGACTGTCTGCTCCCTCGCAATGGGGGCGCATTAGTGCAAGACGGGAAATCGTAAAGACGTCTGAATAGCAAAAACCACAAAGAAAGTCTATCAGGAACAACCACCAGTCAATCAGCAGAAATCTACCTACGTAGGAGAAGACGAGTGACCAGCATGGATGGTAATATGTACCTATGTACCTGGCGGCCCACACCTGACCATTCTACAGTCTCCCATCAGGGATCAGAACCTACGTCTCCTCCCACAGAGATAAGTGTTGCCTGTGGTGTTTTACAGCCACTTATCTCCCTCCACCCATAGATATAACATGCCTGCTCTGCACAGCCAACCATCCTATGTCAGCGTAAGACAATCCATGGTGGAGCTGCTCAGAAGAAGGATCTGCAAAGACATTTTGCGCGGATGGAGGAGTCAGGATTATCAGCAATGGAGGGCAAATTGACAGAATCCACAAATGTGTCCAATGATATAAAGGAGGAACGAAGAGAAGACATAAAGAAGCAGAAGACCTGTTAAGAGTCAACTCCGCCATGTCAATAGTCAACTCCGCCATATCCTACCTGCTCCAGCATATCTTTCGGGAGATCTTCTTGTTCATCCATTTCCATTATGGCTTTCTTAATCTCCTCATTGGACAACTTGAGTCTAAGAGAAAAAACAAAAATGCAAATAAAAATATAACAATAATCATCTAGAAGAGAAAAGACGAAACCACATGTCTATAGAGAAAGCAATACAGGAGATACCCAGGTTATACCGGCTATACATATATCATTATATACAGGAGATACCCAGGTTATACCGGCTGTACATATATAACTATATACAGGAGATACCCAGGTTATACCGGCTGTACATATATAACTATATACACAGGAGATACCCAGGTTATACCAGCTGTACATATATAATTATATACAGGAGATACCCAGGTTATACCAGCTGTACATATATCATTATATACAGGAGATACCCAGGTTATACCAGCTGTACATATATAACTATATATACAGGAGATACCCAGGTTATACCGGCTGTACATATATAATTATATACAGGAGATACCCAGGTTATACCGGCTGTACATATATAATTATATACAGGAGATACCCAGGTTATACCGGCTGTGCATATATAATTATATCACAGGAGATACCCAGGTTATACCGGCTGTGCATATATAACTATATGCACAGGAGATACCCAGGTTATACCGGCTGTGCATATAGAATTATATACAGGAGATACCCAGGTTATACCGGCTGTGCATATATAATTATGTACAGGAGATACCCAGGTTATACCGGCTGTGCATATATAATTATGTACAGGAGATATCCAGGTTATACCGGCTGTGCATATATAATTATGTACAGGAGTTACCCAGGTTATACCGGCTGTACATATATAATTATGTACAGGAGATACCCAGGTTATACCGGCTGTACATATATAATTATACACAGGAGATACCCAGGTTATACCGGCTGTACATATATAATTATACACAGGAGATATCCAGGTTATACCGGCTGTACATATATAATTATATACAGGAGATACCCAGGTTATACCGGCTGTACATATATAATTATATACAGGAGATACCCAGGTTATACCGGCTGTACATATATAATTATATACAGGAGATACCCAGGTTATACCGGCTGTACATATATAGTATTATATACAGGAGATACCCAGGTTATACCGGCTGTACATATAGAATTATATACAGGGGATACCCAGGTTATATCGGCTGTACATATATAGTAATATATACAGCAGATACCCAGGTTATACCGGCTGTACATATATCACTATATACAGGAGATACCCAGGTTATACCGGCTGTACATATATAGTAATATATACAGCAGATACCCAGGTTATACCAGCTGTACATATAGCATTATATACAGGAGATACCCAGGTTATACCGGCTGTACATATATATTCAGGGCCCCAGGTTCCGGCGCTGTAATTATATACAGCAGATACCCAGGTTATACCGGCTGTACATATAGCATTATATACAGGAGATACCCAGGTTATACCGGCTGTACATATATAGTAATATATACAGGAGATACCCAGGTTATACCCGCTGTACATATATGGTAATATATACAGGAGATACCCAGGTTATACCAGTCCATATCACCATATACAGGTTTTACCAGCTGGCCATATGTAAATAATGGATTACCATGTTTGATCATGCATCATAGAGAAGAATAAGATGAAGTAGGGGCCACACCTGGGGCCCTGCACGCCTTATATAGATGGGTAATGGTGATGTGGAGGATTACTCTTACTTGGAGAGGAGGATGACACAATTCTGTGCCCGGCGCCCATCGATCACTGACAGCTCCTTCACCTTGCGGCTGGACAGGTAGAGATCCTCCATGGAATCCACTTCTTTCTGTCAGAACAGACAGGAAACAATCAAACCTGGAAAGTGGGTAAGATATCAGCGTGATGCGGGGCGCCCCCAGCTGGTTGTGCTCTGCAGGGACATGTGATTCTGCTGTCCATAGCGCTGAGGGTTTGTTACAGTGTATTGATCAGGCCATTCCTCTGATCTAAACCCAGCAGCAGCACCACTTTACTTATCGTGATACACTGTAACAAGCTGCAGCTGTAAGAGCAGACTAGGTCAGTAAATGCAGAGATTCGCAGTGGAGTTCCCCTTTAAGTGTCTTTCTTCCTTGTTGCTCTCTAGAATCTCCTCCCCGACTATTCTTCTTCTTACAGAAACTTTTGAGTTAAGACCTGTTGTGTTGATGGCTAAATCTGTTTCCAGAAAAGCTGGATGACAATGAAATCACTGTAAGAAGTCTTAGGCTAAGACCCCACGTAGCGAGCTGCAGCTAAGAAATCTCAGACTTTCTGCCCCTATTATATACTAGACGGAAAACGCCGGCGTTTCTGCAGGTAGAATTCACGCGTTGCGATTTCCGCTGCAGATATTTTTCTGCCACAATCCCATCCACAATGCAGGTAAAACGCTGAGATTCTTGACGCAGCATTTCCGCCGCTGCCAAAGTGCGGCATTTTCACAACATGGGGCCTCGCCTTATAGTGGATGACACCCAGCTTTCCCAGGCAGGTCCTGATAGTCCTTTCCCACCAGAGCAGTAATAATGGCAGGCACCCAGCTTACCCAGACACAGAAATATTTGGTTATCAGATGGAAATACTGATAGAAATTTGTGCAGAAAGCAAATCCAGAGCGGTCACTCACCTGTCTGATAGAGGGGTTAGTGAGCAGGTCCTAGAGCAGCAGCAGCGCAGGTGAGAGAGAAGGAGACGCCACCGGTTAGAAATATAGCGCACACCATGATATAAGAAGCAGGCACAGACCCCGCAGCCCTACACAACAAGGTCACCCCCAAATCAGCAGCAAGCAGTGGTTGTAAACAATGTATATCCCCGACACACTGGTGAAAAATATTATACTGTGAGATACTGAATATTATACCGTGTGATACTGAATATTATACCGTGTGATACTGATTATTACACCCTGTGATACTGATTATTACACCCTGTGATACTGATTATTACACCCTGTGATACTGATTATTATACCGTGTGATACTGATTATTATACCGTGTGATACTGATTATTATACCGTGTGATACTGATTATTACACCCTGTGATACTGATTATTACACCCTGTGATACTGATTATTACACTGTGTGATACTGATTATTACACCGTGTGATACTGAATATAATACCGTGTGATACTGATTATTATACCGTGTGATACTGATTATTACACCGTGTGATACTGATTATTACACCGTGTGATACTGAATATTATACCGTGTGATACTGATTATTATACCGTGTGATACTGATTATTACACCCTGTGATACTGAATATAATACCGTGTGATACTGATTATTATACCGTGTGATACTGAATATAATACCGTGTCATACTGATTATTACACCCTGTGATACTGAATATTATACCGTGTGATACTGAATATTATACCGTGTGATAGTGATTATTATACCGTGTGATACTGATTATTATACCATGTGATACTGATTATTACACCGTGTGATACTGATTATTACACCGTGTGATACTGAATATAATACCGTGTCATACTGATTATTACACCCTGTGATACTGTATATTATACCATGTGATAGTGATTATTATATCGTGTGATACTGATTATTATACCATGTGATACTGATTATTATACCATGTGATACTGATAATTATACCGTGTGATACTGATTATTACACCGTGTGATACTGAATATTATACCGTGTGATACTGATTATTATACCGTATGATACTGATTATTACACCGTGTGATACTGATTATTATACCGTGTGATACTGATTATTATACCGTGTGATACTGATTATTACACCGTGTGATACTGATTATTACACCGTGTGATACTGATTATTACACCGTGTGATACTGAATATAATACCGTGTCATACTGATTATTACACCCTGTGATACTGATTATTACACCGTGTGATACTGAATATAATACCGTGTCATGCTGATTATTACACCCTGTGATACTGAATATTATACCGTGTGATACTGATTATTATACCGTGTGATACTGAATATAATACCGTGTCATACTGATTATTACACCCTGTGATACTGTATATTATACCATGTGATAGAGATTATTATACCGTGTGATACTGATTATTACACCGTGTGATACTGAATATTATACCGTGTGATACTGATTATTATACCGTGTGATACTGATTATTATACCGTGTGATACTGATTATTATACCATGCGATACTGATTATTACACCGTGTGATACTGAATATAATACCGTGTCATACTGATTATTACACCCTGTGATACTGAATATTATACCATGTGATAGTGATTATTATACCATGTGATACTGATTATTATACCGTGTGATACTGATTATTACACTCTGTGATACTGAATATTATACCGTGTGATACTGAATATTATACTGTGTGATACTGAATATTACACCGTGTGATACTGAATATTACACTGTGTGATACTGAATATTATACCCTGTGATACTGAATATTATACCGTGTGATACTGAATATTACACCGTGTGATACTGATTATTACACCCAGTGATACTGAATATTATACCGTGTGATACTGATTATTATGCCGTGTGATACTGATTATTACACCGTGTGATACTGAATATTATACCGTGTGATACTGAATATTACACCGTGTGATACTGATTATTATACCGTGTGATACTGATTATTACACCCTGTGATACTGAATATTATACCGTGTGATACTGAATATTATACCGTGTGATACTGAATATTACACCGTGTGATACTGATTATTACACCCAGTGATACTGAATATTATACCGTGTGATACTGAATATTACACCGTGTGATACTGTTTATTACACCCTGTGATACTGAATATTATACCATGTGATACTGAATATTATACCGTGTGATACTGAATATTACACCGTGTGATACTGAATATTACACCCTGTGATACTGAATATTACACCCTGTGATACTGAATATTATACCAGACAACAAGGAATACAATACCGTGTGATACTGAATATTATAACCGTGTGATACTGATTATTATACCGTGTGATACTGAATACTATACCAGACAATAAGGAATATCATACTGTGTGATATTGAATATTACACTATGTGATACTGAATATTACACCGTGTGATACTGAATATTACACCGTGTGATACTGAATATTACACCGTGTGATACTGATTATTACAACCTGTGATACTGAATATTACACCCTGTGATACTGAATATTATACTGTGTGATACTGAATATTACACAGTGTGATACTGAATATTACACCCTGTGATACTGAATATTACACCCTGTGATACTGAATATTACACCCATTTATACTGAATATTATACCAGACAATAAGGAATATAATACCGTGTGATACTAATTATTATACCGTGTGATACTGAATATTACACCGTGATACTGAATATTATACCGTGTGATACTGAATATTATACTGTGTGATACTGAATATAATACTGTGTGATACTGAATATTACACTGTGTGATACTGAATATTATACCAGACAATAAGGAATATAATACTGAGTGATACTGAATATTATACCGTGTGATACTGTATATTATATTATGTGATACTGAATATCACAGGTGTCAAACACAAGGCCCGCAGGCCGAATCCGGCCCGCTGCCTTCTGTTATCCGGCTCGGCACTTATCTGACCCGCAGGGCCGCGGCATTTTTTATTGACTATGTACATTATGTAATGTAAACCAACCCAGGACAGGCCGCTAAAAAAAAAAAAAAAAAAAAAGCTACGCGATACCTGTCCTGGGCTGGTTTACAAGACCTCTGCATGTCAGCGCAGGCGGCGATACAATGATGTCATCACGCCGCCTACGCTGACACGCAGACAAGAAGAGGAGGCCGCGGCTGCATCAAGGCATCGCAGGTAGGTGAAGATAAGTTTTTTTTTATATATATATAAATAGGCCGTTGCCTGCTGGAGTATCCCCGGCACATAACGGTCTATTTACTTACCGATCCCCTGCTGCTGGTCGTGGCCCCGGGGAGGTGATAAACATAAAAACCAGAGTTACTCACCTCTCCGGCGATCCGATGCTGCTCCCAGCCGTCTTCGGCCTTCTTTGGTGACGTCCCAGGCGTCACGTGAGCCAGGCCGACGTCATTATGTCGCGACGCCGGTCTGTGCGACATTGAAGAAGGCCGAACGCAGGGAGCGCACCGGGGCCCAGGTAAGTAACACTGGTTTTATGTTTGTCACCACCTGGGTCTCCGATCATAATACTCTGGGGTCTGAAAAGACCCCAGAGTATAATAATAGTTCATGGGTGGGGGGGGTCACTGTGGGGCATAATACCATGTGCAGGGGCCACTATGGACTATAATACCGTTTGCAGGGGCCACTATGGGGCATAATACCAATGCAGGGGCCACTAAGGAGCATAATAACGTGTGCAGGGGCCACTATGGAGCATAATAACGTGTGCAGGGGCAACTATTGAGTATAATACCGTGTGCAGGGGCAACTATGGAGCATAATACCGTGTGCAGGGGCCACTATGGACTATAATACCGTTTGCAGGGGCCACTATGGGGCATAATACCAATGCAGGGGCCACTAAGGAGCATAATACCGATTGCAGGGGCCACTATGGAGCATAATAACGTGTGCAGGGGCCACTATGAAGCATAATAACGTGTGCAGGGGCAACTATTGAGCATAATACCGTGTGCAGGGGCAACTATGGAGCATAACAACGTGTGCAGTGGCCACTATGGAGCATAATACTGTGTGCAGGGGCAACTATTGAGCATAATACCGTGTGCAGGGGCAACTATGGAGCATAATAACGTGTGCAGGGGCAACTATTGAGCATAATACCGTGTGCAGGGGCAACTATGGAGCATAATACCGTGTGTAGGGTCCGCTGTGGGGCATAATACCGTGTGCAGGGACAACTATGGAGCAAAATACCGTGTGCAGGGGCAACTATGGAGCATAATACCGTGTGCAGGGTCCGCTGTGGGGCATAATACCGTGTGCAGGGACAACTATGGAGCATAATACCGTGTGCAGGGTCCGCTGTGGGGCATAATACCGTGTGCAGGGACAACTATAGAGCATAATACCGTTTGCAGGGGTAAACAGTATTTGTATAGTGCTTAATTTTTGATATATTCAGAAAAGGATGAGGATAGTATGTAACATGCCAATGTCTTAGGTTTTAACAATACATTATGTTCTTCCTGGTTGACCTCAAAGGGCTGATTGTAACAGTAGTAATGTACAAATGTAACTACTGCTTAATAGCTCGCTTATCTGTTAAGGAGAAGTTACTTTTATACATGTGTAAAATAATCTTGGCCCTTCAAGGTACACCGTGAGGCTGAAGTGGCCCCCGGAGAAAATGAGTTTGACACCCCTGCTGAATATTATACTGTGTGATACTGATTATTATACCATGCGATACTGAATATTATACTGTGTGATACTGAATATTACACCCTGTTATACTGAATATTATACCAGACAATAAGGAATATAATACTGTCTGATAGTGAATATTACACCGTGTGATACTGAATATTATACTGAGTGAAACCAAATATAATACCGTGTGATACTGAATATTACACCGTGTGATACTGAATATTACACCGTGTGATACTGAATATTACACCCTGTGATACTTAATATTATACCGTGTGATACTGAATATTACACCGTGTGATACTGAATATTACACCGTGTGATACTGAATATTATACCGTGTGACACTGAATATTACACCATGTGATACTGAATATTATACCGTGTGATACTGAATATTATACCGTGTGATACTGAATATTACACCGTGTGATACTGAATATTACACCGTGTGATACTGAATATTATACCGTGTGATACTGAATATTACACCGTGTGATACTGAATATTACACCGTGTGATACTGAGTATTACACAAAAAAAAAAAAATATATAACATATGTGATACTGAATATTATACCGAGACGAATATAAGCGAATATAATACTGAGTGTTACTGAATATTATACTGTGTGATACTGTATATTATATTATGTGATACTGAATATTACACCGTGTGATACTGAACATTATACTGAGTGATACCAAATATAATAACGTGTGATACTGAATATTATACCGTGTGATACTTAATATTATACCGTGTGATACTGAATATTATACTGTGTGATACTGAATATTACACCGTGTGATACTGAGTATTACACTGTGTGATACTGAATATTATACCAGACAATAAGGAATATAATACTGAGTGTTACTGAATATTATACCGTGTGATACTGAATATTATACTGTGTGATACTGATTATTATACCATGTGATGCTGAATATTATACCATGTGATACTGAATATTACACCCTGTGATAATGAATATTATACCATGTGATACTGAATATTATACCAGACAATAAGGAATATAATACTGTGTGATACTGAATATTACACCCTGTGATAATGAATATTATACTATGTGATACTGAATATTATACCGTGTGATACTGAATATTACACCCTGTGATACTGAATATTATACTGTGTGATATTGATTATTATACCCTGTGATACTGAATATTACACCATGTGATACTGAATATTATACCATGTGATAATGAATATTATACCGTGTGATACTGATTATATTATGTAATACTGAATATTATACTGTGTGATACTGAATATTACACGTCTGATACTGAATATTATATTATGTGATACTGAATATTATACTGTGTGATACTGAATATTACACCCTGTGATAATGAATATTATACTGTGTGATACTGAATATAATACTGTGTGATACTGAATATTACACCGTGTGATACTGAATATTATACTGAGTGATACCAAATATAATACCGTGTGATACTGAATATTATACTGTGTGATATTGAATATTACACCCTGTGATAATGAATATTACACCCTGTGATACTTAATATTACACCGTGTGATACTGAATATTACACCATGTGATACTGAATATTATACTGAGTGATACCAAATATAATACCGTGTGATACTGAATATTATACTGTGTGATACTGAATATTACACCGTGTGATACTGAGTATTACACTGTGTGATACTGAATATTATACCAGACAATAAGGAATATAATACTGAGTGTTACTGAATATTATACCGTGTGATACTGTATATTATATTATGTGATACTGAATATTATACCGTGTGATACTGAATATTATACTGTGTGATACTGATTATTATACCATGTGATACTGAATATTATACTGTGTGATACTGAATATTACACCGTGTGATACTGAATATTATACTGAGTGATACCAAATATAATAACGTGTGATACTGAATATTATACTGTGTGATACTGATTATTATACCATGTGATACTGAATATTATACTGTGTGATACTGAATATTACACCGCGTGATACTGAATATTATACCAGACAATAAGGAATATAATACAGTGAGATACTGAATATTATACTGTGTGACACTGAATATTATACCGTGTGATACTGTATATTATATTATGTGATACTAAATATTATATTATGTGATACTGAATATTATACTGTGTAATACTGAATATTATACCATGTGATACTGGATATTATACCGTGTGATACCAAATATTACACCGTGTGATACTGAATATTATACCAGATAATAAGGAATATAATACTGTGTGATACTGAATATTACACCGTTTGATACTGAATATTACACCCTGTGATACTGAATATTATACCGTGTGAAACTGAATATTACACCCTGTGATACTGAATATTATACCGTGTGAAACTAAATATTATACCAGACAATAAGGAATATAATACTGTGTGATACTGAATATTACACAGTGTGATACTGGATATTATACCAGACAATAAGGAATGTAATACTATGGGATACTGAATATAATACTGTGTGATACTGAATATTATACCGTGTGATACTGAATATTACACCCTGTGATACTGAATATTATACCGTGTGATACTGAATATTATACCAGACAGGAATATAATACTGTGTGATACTGAATATTATACCACATGATACTGAATATTATACTGTGTGATACTGAATATTACACCCTGAGATACTGAATATTATACTGTGTGATACTGAATATTACACCCTGAGATACTGAATATTATACTGTGTGATACTGAATATTACACCCTGTGATACTGAAAATTATACCCTGTGATACTGAATATTACACCGTGTGATACTGTATATTATACCCTGTGATACTGAATATTACACTCTGAGATATTGAATATTATACTGTGTGATACTGAATATTATACCAGACAATAAGTAATATTATACTGAGTGATACTGAATATTATACTGTGAGATGCTGAATATTATATTATGTAATACTGAATATTATACTGTGTGATACTGAATATTAAATTATGTAATTCTGATTATTATACTGTGTGATACTGAATATTATATCATGTAATACTGAATATTATACTGTGTGATACTGAATATTACACCGTCTGATACTGAATATTATATTATGTGATACTGAATATTATACTGAGTGATAATGAATATTACGCCATGTGATACAGAAAATTATACTGTGTGATACTGAATATTATATTGTGTGATACTGAATATTATAGGTTGTGATACTGACTATTATACTGAGTGATAATGAATATTATACTGTGTGATAGTGAATATTACACCCTGTGACACTGAATATTACACCCTGTGATATTGAATATTATACCCTGTGATACTGAATATTATACTGTGTGATACTGAATATTACACTGAGTGATACAGAATATTATACTGTGTGATACTGAATATTATACTGTGCGATACTGAATATTATACCAGACAATAAGGAATATTGTACCGCGTGACACTGAATATTACACCGTGTGATACAGAATATTATACCAGATGATAAGGAATATTATACTGTGTGATACTGAATATTACACTATGCGATACTGAATATTATACCGTGTGATACTGAATATTATACCAGACAATTAGAAATATAATACTGTGTGATACTGAATATTACACCGCGTGATACTGAATATTATACTGTGTGACACTGAATATTATACCGTGTGATACTGTATATTATATTATGTGATACTAAATATTATATTATGTGATACTGAATATTATACTGTGTAATACTGAATATTATACCATGTGATACTGAATATTACACTGTGTGATACTAAATATTATATTATGTGATACTGAATATTATACTGTGTAATACTGAATATTATACCATGTGATACTGAATATTACACTATGTGATACTGAATATTACACCATGTGATACTGAATATTATACCAGATGATAAGGAATATTATATTGTGTGATACTGAATATTACACTGTGTGATACTGAATATTACACTATGTGATACTGAATATTATACCGTGTGATACTGAATATTATACCAGACAATTAGAAATATAATACTGTGTGATACTGAATATTATACCGCGTGATACTGAATATTATACCAGACAATAAGGAATATAATACAGTGAGATACTGAATATTACACCGTGTGATACTGTATATTATATTATGTGATACTAAATATTATATTATGTGATACTGAATATTATACTGTGTAATACTGAATATTATACCGTGTGATACTGAATATTATACCAGACCAAAGGGAATATTATTACTGTTTGATACTGAATATTACACTGTGTGATACTAAATATTATATTATGTGATACTGAATATTATACTGTGTAATACTGAATATTATACCATGTGATACTGAATATTATACCAGACCAAAGGGAATATTATTACTGTTTGATACTGAATATTACACTGTGTGATACTAAATATTATATTATGTGATACTGAATATTATACTGTGTAATACTGAATATTATACCATGTGATACTGAATATTATACCTGACCATAAGGAATATTATACTGTTTGATACTAAATATTATACCATGTGATGCTGAATATGATACAGTATATTATACTTTGTTATGCAGAGTGATGTGTCTTTCCTTACACATGTCCAGATACGTGTGCCATTGTTTAGGCAGTGATTGCTCATAACCTATCACAGTGATACCGTATCCTATAGGTGTCTATGAGCAGCCACTCAGGGGTTGTCTTGTGAATTTTAGCCTAAGGGTTTTGCTCCACTATTGTAGTCATCTGATTTCATGAGAAATTTTAATCCTTAACCATATCTGTGATATCACATGATGATACAAAATTTATTTAATGAATGTTGGGCTTTTGGACAATGGATTTTTCCTTTTAAGATTATAACATTAAAGTCGCTCAACATCCAAATCCCAAAGATTATTAGGAAGAAGAGAAGACGGCAGTGAGTGGAATATTGAGTCTCCCTGTAAATATTAGGAGAGAGAACTGCAAGGACCAAAGCTCGCCCGACACGAATATTACTGGCGGGAGGACATGGAAGGATCATCTCCACCCAAATATGACACATATCAGGAGAGGATCTGCCTGAAACCTCCTAGCAAAACCTCAGACACATCTGCACTATGAGCCGCCATCTCAGATCTGTAGAATTCCTTTTTATCGTTTCTCAGTGGAGCACAGGTCAGGCCGATGGGACACGAGCGTGAGAAATCGGGAATGATTATAAAGGGACACATATATTGAGATATTGAGGGTAAATTTACAAATACTGGACTTGGCATATGTCATGTCTTATACTCCAGTCACATCCAAAGCTGCATGTAAAATTTGGAATTTAGAACATAAAACTAATATACCCGTCACTATCCCCTGGCTAAACACTGCACTGAAGTGTTTCCACATGTGAGTATTGTATACCGCATGATGTCAGCACCACATCTCCCACAATGCATTATAGCACAGCATGATCTACATAGAAGGTTACCAAGAGGGAGGGAAAATGGTTAAACCCCAAAAAGGAAACTCCAACCAGTATAATAAGGCTTAACATCAGCTGCACATTAATAGGAACACACATAATATAACACAGCCCCAAATAGGAATCAAGAGACAGACCTGATGCCTCTGATAAGCGGAGAACATTCCTTCAAATTCTTCAAGATCCAAGAGCTTAAAGGCTCGAATATCATCAATATCATTCCAGATTGTTCCACTGATTTTATCCTAAATAAGACATAAATAGAAAAAAATAGTCAAAAAGGAGAGAATATATCATATAAAATATCACAAATCTGCAACAATGAGTGGTAGACCACCTGCTCTAATATACAAGAATATAACTACTATAATACTGCTCCTATGTACAAGAATATAACTACTATAATACTGCTCCTATGTACAAGAATATAACTACTATAATACCGCTCCTATGTACAAGAATATAACTACTATAATACTACCTCCTATGTACAAGAATATAACTACTATAATACTACTCCTATGTACAAGAATATAACTACTATAATACTGCTCCTATGTACAAGAATATAACTACTATAATACTGCCCCCTATGTACAAGAATATAACTACTATAATACTGCCTCCTATGTACAAGAATATAACTACTATAATACTACCTCCTATGTACAAGAATATAACTACTATAATACTACCTCCTATGTACAAGAATATAACTACTATAATACTACCCTCTATGTACAAGAATATAACTACTATAATACTACCCCTATGTACAAGAATATAACTACTATAATACTGCTCCCATGTACAAGAATATAACTACTATAATACTACCTCCTATGTACAAGAATATAACTACTATAATACTGCTCCTATGTACAAGAATATAACTACTATAATACTGCCCCCTATGTACAAGAATATAACTACTATAATACTACCTCCTATGTACAAGAATATAACTACTATAATAATGCCCCCTATGTACAAGAATATAACTACTATAATACTACTCCTATGTACAAGAATATAACTACTATAATACTATTACTATGTACAAGAATATAACTACTATAATACTGCCCCCTATGTACAAGAATATAACTACTATAATACTACCTCCTATGTACAAGAATATAACTACTATAATACTGCTCCTATGTACAAGAATATAACTACTATAATACTGCTCCTATGTACAAGAATATAACTACTATAATACTACTCCTATGTACAAGAATATAACTACTATAATACTGCTCCTATGTACAAGAATATAACTACTATAATACTGCCCCTATGTACAAGAATATAACTACTATAATACTGCTCCTATGTACAAGAATATAACTACTATAATACTACCTCCTATGTACAAGAATATAACTACTATAATACTGCTCCTATGTACAAGAATATAACTACTATAATACTACTCCTATGTACAAGAATATAACTACTATAATACTACCTAATATGTACAAGAATATAACTACTATAATACTACTCCTATGTACAAGAATATAACTACTATAATACAACTACTATGTACAAGAATATATGTACTATAATACTGCTCCTATGTACAAGAATATAACTACTATAATACTACTCCCATATACAAGAATATAACTACTATAATACTACTCCTATGTACAAGAATATAACTACTATAATACTACCTCCTATGTACAAGAATATAACTACTATAATACTGCTCCTATATACAAGAATATAACTACTATAATACAACCTCCTATATACAAGAATATAACTACTATAATACTACCTCCTATGTACAGGAATATAACTACTATAATACTGCTCCTATGTACAAGAATATAACTACTATAATACTGCTCCTATGTACAAGAATATAACTACTATAATACTACCTCCTATGTACAAGAATATAACTACTATAATACTGCCCCTATGTACAAGAATATAACTACTATAATATTACATCCTATGTACAAGAATATAACTACTATAATACTACTCCTATGTACAAGAATATAACTACTATAATACTACCTCCTATGTACAAGAATATAACTACTGTAATACTACCTCCTATGTACAAGAATATAACTACTATAATACTACCTCCTATGTACAAGAATATAACTACTATAATACTGCTCCTATGTACAAGAATATAACTACTATAATACTGCTCCTATGTACAAGAATATAACTACTATAATACTACCCCCTATGTACAAGAATATAACTACTATAATACTACCTCCTATGTACAAGAATATAACTACTATAATACTGCCCCTATGTACAAGAATATATCTACTATAATACTGCTCCTATGTACAAGAATATAACTACTATAATACTACTCCTATGTACAAGAATATAACTACTATAATACCACCTCCTATGTACAAGAATATAACTACTATAATACTGCTCCTATGTACAAGAATATAACTACTATAATACTGCTCCTATGTACAAGAATATAACTACTATAATACTGCTCCTATGTACAAGAATATAACTACTATAATACTACCTCCTATGTACAAGAATATAACTACTATAATACTGCTCCTATGTACAAGAATATAACTACTATAATACTACCTCCTATGTACAAGAATATAACTACTATAATACTACTCCTATGTACAAGAATATAACTACTATAATACTGCCTCCTATGTACAAGAATATAACTACTATAATACTGCTCCTATGTACAAGAATATAACTACTATAATACTACCTCCTATGTACAAGAATATAACTACTATAATACTACCTCCTATGTACAAGAATATAACTACTATAATACTGCTCCTATGTACAAGAATATAACTACTATAATACTACTCCTATGTACAAGAATATAGTGAGCCCCGCTATGGACCCCCTCCAGTTTGCTTATCGGCCGGGCATTGGGGTAGATGATGCCATCATCCACCTTCTGCACAGGGCTCTGTCTCACCTGGAGAAACCAGGGAACACAGTGAGAATAATGTTCTTTGACTTCTCCAGTGCATTTAACACCATACAGCCCAGGTTACTGAGGGACAAGCTGGGCCTTGCTGGAGTGGACCACCACCTCTCCAACTGGATCCTAGACTACCTCACAAATCGACCTCAATACGTGAGAGCCCGAGACTGTGTGTCAGGTACCGTGATCTGTAATACGGGGGCACCTCAGGGTACGGTTCTCGCCCCTTTCCTCTTCACACTGTACACTGCAGATTTTAGGTGCAACTCATCCAGCTGCTACCTACAGAAGTATTCTGACGACTCTGCAATAGTGGGTCTCATCACAGATGATGATGACAGGGAGTACAGAGAACTGAACCAGGATTTTGTGGACTGGTGCCACCGGAACCACCTGAAGATTAACGCGGGGAAGACCAAGGAGATGGTGGTGGACTTACTCTCTAGCTCAAAAGGGGCTTCTACTCAATACTGAGTGAATGAAACAAAGAGTGAAAAATTTAAAGGAGTCTGAATACTTTCCGTACCCACTGTATGTACATGCAGTGTATATATTCAGTATATATGTACAGTATAGATATATGTATTGCAGCAGGGATCTCAGTGAGAATAACGCAGGTCTTGATATTTGTAGGATTCTCCTAGGTCTTTTATATCCTGTAACAGTTCCCTATGTGGCCACTTGGGGGCGCTCCTATAACAACCTCGATGTCCTCCTGGACTGTCCCGCACTAATCAGCTCTACACGTATTCCTACATACACGCCTCCATATTCCATACAAATCCTTGTCATACAGACTTTGCTGCTGCAATCCTCCGGGCCCCAGGCTCTTGTGGGCTCTCAGCATGTGAAACCAGAGCTAGTCATTGTTATCAGGGACCATGGAGGATGAGGAATCTGGGAGAATGTCACGATCCTGAAAAGAGGCCGCAAAGGGGTACCCCAGCCCAGAGGAGGTCTCAGCTGGCACTCAGGGCACAGCCCAGCAGTGCAGAGTGGCAAAGGTTAATAGACAATAGGGTAGATTTATCAAGACCAACCCATCCTACGCCGGCTCAGATCTCCCCCGCACCTGGCCGGATCTACTCTGTGCCACTCCTCATCTCCCATTGCCAGCCACGAACAAGACAAAAATGCACTAAAAACTTTTAAGGCAACTAATAGGAGGTGTAAATGTAGACTAGACAGTCTAAGAATACTCTAGATCTATCAAATAGCATCAGTTACTGTGATAAATCTGGTGTAGTATAAGAATGTCTAGTCAGGCATCAGTCACTGTGATAAATCTGGTGCAGTATAAGAATGTCTAGTGAGGCATCAGTCACTGTGATAAATCTGGTGCAGTATAAGAATGTCTAGTCAGGCATCAGTCACTGTGATAAATCTGGTGCAGTATAAGAATGTCTAGTCAGGCATCAGTCACTGTGATAAATCTGGTGCAGTATAAGAATGTCTAGTCAGGCATCAGTCACTGTGATAAATCTGGTGTAATATAGGAATGTCTGTCTGTGATGCCATCATGTGAGCATTAGTGATGATGTCATCATGAGGGGGTAGTGATATCATATGAGAGGTAGTGATGTCATCATGTGAGAGACAGTGATGTCATTATATGAAGGTAGTGATGTCATCATGTGAGAGACAGTGATGTCATTATATGAGAGGTAGTGATGTCATCATGTGAGAGACAGTGATGTCATTATATGAAGGTAGTGATGTCATCATGTGAGAGATAGTGATGTCTTTATATGAAGGTAGTGATGTCATCATGTGAGAGATAGTGATGTCATCATGTGAGAGATAGTGATGTCATCATATGAAGATAGTGATGTCATTGATGGGAGTTGTCTGGCCTTGTGAGCTCTTATTACCCCCCTGAGCTGCACTCCATGTACCTGATATACATTTTTCTATGGCCTGTGCAGCGCCCCTCTAAGGCGATTCTCTTCTATTGTTCTTCCTTCCTCCATGTCATGATGTCACATTTATGAATAAGATTTTGTAATATTTAATAAGACTTGATCCTCGTCCCGACCCCAGAGCCCTGTAACTAGCGTGTAATTGTCAGTCTGTCTCTGAGTTGTCGACACATCCCAGGCCTTAATGAGATAAATACGGCCAGAGGCTCTGGAAAGAAGCGCAGCCACCCAGAATCCGGCTGCACCCTTATAACCAATAGCAGGGGCTCTGCAGGGAGGAGCGAGCGGGGGGTCTCCGCATATACAGAGGTACAGTATATAAAATTCTGCTCAGAATACTCTCTGTTTATTCATAAGCAACGATACTGAACAACCAGCCCCCTGCCCTATAGCTACAGTATAACCCCCCACTCCTATGGCCCGCAGTCGTAGTCAGGGGGGAGGGGCTGCATACCTCACTCAGTTTGGACCAGTTAAAAGACTTCAGTGGGTGCGATGGTTGGGGAATGGATTTCTTCCTTAGGTTGGTTCCGCAGGTGAAGGATTGGAGAGGTGGAGCCTGCAGGCCCATCCCAAAGAACGGAGGTGCTCCAGGTGGAGGTGGGGGTCCCCCAGGCGGTGGTGGAGGAGGCGGAGCTGGTGGAAAACAGGAGAAGGACTGCAATGGTGGTGGTGGTGGTGGTGGCGGAAAATTCTCAGGTAATGGTAGAGGAAGAGACATAGGTCCACCTGGAGGTGGCGGAGGAGGAAGAGGGAAGGAGAGAGGACCACCAGTCTGGAGGAGAGAAAAAAAACACATAGTAAAACTTTAGTAGGACAGGTGAATTCTGAATACAGCTCTGGAGTATTAGACATGATCAATACAAGTACAGAAAGAAATCCAAGTTACACGGATTTAAATAGGACCTTTCACCTGCTCTACATTTATTAATAGCCCCTCCGCCACGGATTCTGGCACAGTTAGAATTTCCTCTCGCCCCCACCATTCCCGAGCAATGCTGTTAGTTTTGTGTCTGATATACTATTTAGTCTCTGTACTGTCAGGAGGGTGGGGTCAGGCAGGAGCAGGCAAAGGGGTGTGACTCTGAGCTCTGACACTGGCTGCCTCTGATTGGAGCTCTGAATCACACACCCCTGCCTGACACCGCCCACCTGACAGTACAGTGCTGAAATAGCACATCAAGAACCAAAATTACCTGCAATTGTTGCTCAGGAATGGTGGGGGCAAGAGTGAAAAATCCAGCTGGTCTGGAATCAGTGGAAGGGCAGCTACTAACAGATGAACTGGAATTGGTGGAGGTGGTGAAAGGTCCCCTTTAACCTGCCCCCAGAGCTGTTCTCCCAAAAGTTCACCCCCTGGACACCCCCATACCGAGTGTTCGTTCAGCTGAGACATGAGCTCCACCATCTGATCTCTGGCCAGACGCAGCTCGCCCGACTCCTTCTGCAGCTTGTCCTTCATCTTGTTTAGGGTCTTCATCATGTCCTCCTTCTCCTGGGTCTTGGTCTCACATTCCCGCTCTTTCTTCTCCAGTCGGCTTGCGAGCTCCACGTGTTCTAGGACGCGGCAATAAAGAGAGAATGACAGAACATTCCACCCTATAATATTCCGACCAGCCATTGCTGTATTGTCTTGTGGTTTCATTCCCCCACCCCCATGGCTACCAATGTGTGTCAGTCTTTACTTGGTAGTTCTGAAATTTTATTCTGAACTATAACCCCACCCAAATAGGTGAACAAACATTTCGAAAAACATCTGACATGCTCTGGCCATTGGTAGTGAACCAAAGCAGCAGGGGCGCCCCGAAATATTCACTTACATTAACCCCTTCCACAGTTAGATAAAGATTCCAGAATACTATAACCATTTTAAAGGAGAACACCCACCTTTCCTGAACTTCTCCGCCTGCTCTCGCCATTGCTTGACTTCATTCTCATTCACTAACCTGCAGAAGCAGAAGGGTTAAATCTCTTATAAAATAAAATAATCCAAGATGCTGACAGGAAGTATAACGGCGTCACCGGTCAAGGGGTGGCGCTCTATAGTACTGAGGACCTCCAGACGCTCTGTATACCTGGAGAAGTCTAGACCCTGTATAGTACTGAGGACCTCCAGACGCTCTGTATACCTGGAGAACTCTAGACCCTGTATAGTACTGAGGACCTCCAGACGCTCTGTATACCTGGAGAACTCTAGACCCTGTATAGTACTGAGGACCTCCAGACGCTCTGTATACCTGGAGAACTCTAGACCCTGTATAGTACTGAGGACCTCCAGACGCTCTGTATACCTGGAGAACTCTAGACCCTGTATAGTACTGAGGACCTCCAGACGCTCTGTATACCTGGAGAACTCTAGACCCTGTATAGTACTGAGGACCTCCAGACGCTCTGTATACCTGGAGAACTCTAGACCCTGTATAGTACTGAGGACCTCCAGACGCTCTGTATACCTGGAGAACTCTAGACCCTGTATAGTACTGAGGACCTCCAGACGCTCTGTATACCTGGAGAACTCTAGACCCTGTATAGTACTGAGGACCTCCAGACGCTCTGTATACCTGGAGAACTCTAGACCCTGTATAGTACTGAGGACCTCCAGACGCTCTGTATACCTGGAGAACTCTAGACCCTGTATAGTACTGAGGACCTCCAGACGCTCTGTATACCTGGAGAACTCTAGACCCTGTATAGTACTGAGGACCTCCAGACGCTCTGTATACCTGGAGAACTCTAGACCCTGTATAGTACTGAGGACCTCCAGACGCTCTGTATACCTGGAGGACTCTAGACCCTGTATAGTACTGAGGACCTCCAGACGCTCTGTATACCTGGAGGACTCTAGACCCTGTATAGTACTGAGGACCTCCAGACGCTCTGTATACCTGGAGAACTCTAATCCCTGTATAGTACTGAGGACCTCCAGACGCTCTGTATACCTGGAGGACTCTAGACCCTGTATAGTACTGAGGACCTCCAGACGCTCTGTATACCTGGAGAAGTCTAGACCCTGTATAGTACTGAGGACCTCCAGACGCTCTGTATACCTGGAGGACTCTAGACCCTGTATAGTACTGAGGACCTCCAGACGCTCTGTATACCTGGAGGACTCTAGACCCTGTATAGTACTGAGGACCTCCAGACGCTCTGTATACCTGGAGAACTCTAGACCCTGTATAGTACTGAGGACCTCCAGACGCTCTGTATACCTGGAGGACTCTAATCCCTGTATAGTACTGAGGACCTCCAGACGCTCTGTATACCTGGAGGACTCTAATCCCTGTATAGTACTGAGGACCTCTAGAAGCTGCTTAGGAGGCTGAGAGCCTTTGGAGTCCGGGGGGGCACTTCTTAGGACTTTCTTCAACTCGGTAGTGGCATCAGCCATCTTCTTTGGAGTGGCCTGCTGGGGGAGCAGTATATCATCCAGGGATAGGAATAGACTGGACAAGCTGATTAGAAGGGCCAGCTCTGTCCTGGGGAGCCCACTGGACCCAGTGCAGGTGGTGGGTGACAGAAGGATACTGTCCGTGGTGAGCTCCATGCAGAAGAAGAACTCCCATCCCATGCATGAGACTGTGATAGCGCTGAGCAGTACTGTCAGTGACCGACTGCTCCACCCTAGGTGTGAGAAGGAGCGCTATCGGAAGTCTTTCCTCCCCACCGCTACTTCCTATCTGTCTGTCTGCTATTAATGTAATGCCTCTCACCTTGGAACATTCCTGTACATGTTGTATTTGTATTTGTATCTGCTTATCTTATCTTATCTTTGCTGCTGTAACACACTGAATTTCCCCATTGTGGGACTATTAAAGGACTATTATTATCATTATTATTATTATTATAACTGGAGAACTCTAGACCCTGTATAGTATTGAGGACTTCTAAAAGCTCTATATAACTGGAGAGCTCTAGACCCTGTATAGTACTGAGGACCTCCAGATGCTCTATATAACTGGAGAACTCTAGACCATCTATAGAATTGAGGACCTCTAGATGCTCTATATACTTGGAGAACTCTAGACCCTGTATAGTATTGAGGACCTCTAGAAACCCTATATAACTGGAGAACACTAAACCCCATAGAGACACCCCAGACGCTCTATTTAACTGGAAAACTCTAGACCCTGTATAGTACTGAGGCCTCCAGACCTCATATACCTGGAGAACCTAGACCTTAGTACTGAGGCCCCAGCGCCTATATACCTGGAGAACTCTAGACCCTGTATAGTACTGAGGACCTCCAGACGCTCTATATACCTGGAGAACTCTAGACCCTGTATATTACTGAGGACCTCCAGACGCTCTATATACCTGGAGAGCTCTAGACCCTGTATAGTACTGAGGACCTCCAGACGCTCTATATAACTGGAGAACTTTAGACCCTGTATAGTACTGAGGACCTCCAGACGCTCTATATACTTGGAGAACTCTAGACCCTGTATAGTACTGTGGACCTCCAGACGCTCTATATAACTGGAGAACTCTAGACCCTGTATAGTACTGAGGACCTCCAGACGCTCTGTATACCTGGAGAACTCTAGACCCTGTATAGTACTGAGGACCTCCAGACGCTCTGTATACCTGGAGAACTCTAGACCCTGTATAGTACTGAGGACCTCCAGACGCTCTGTATACCTGGAGAACTCTAGACCCTGTATAGTACTGAGGACCTCCAGACGCTCTATACACCTGGAGAACTCTAGACCCTGTATAGTACTGAGGACCTCCAGACGCTCTGTATACCTGGAGAACTCTAGACCCTGTATAGTACTGAGGACCTCCAGACGCTCTATATAACTGGAGAACTCTAGACCCTGTATAGTACTGAGGACCTCCAGACGCTCTATATACTTGGAGAACTCTAGACCCTGTATAGTACTGAGGATCTCCAGATGCTCTATATAACTGGAGAACTCTAGACCATCTATAGAATTGAGGACCACTAGACGGTCTATATACCTGGAGAACTCTAGACCCTGTATAGTATTGAGGACCTCTAGAGGATCTATATAACTGGAGGGCTCTAGACCCTGTATAGTGTTGAGGACCTCTAGAAACTCTATATAACTGGAGAACACTATACCCTCTATAGTATTGACGACCTCCAGACACTCTATTTAACTGGAGAACTCTAGACCCTGTATAGTACTGAGGACCTCCAGACGCTCTATATACCTGGAGAACTCTAGACCCTGTATAGAATTGAGGACCACTAGACGCTCTATATACCTGGAGAACTCTAGACCATCTATAGAACTGAGGAATTGAGGACCACTAGACGGTCTATATCCCTGGAGAACTCTAGACCCTGTATAGAACTGAGGACCTCTAGACACTCTATATAACTGGAGAACTCTAGACCCTCTATAAAATTGAGGACCTCTAGAAGCTCTATATACCTGGAGAAATCTAGAACCTCTATATAAATGAAGATTCTAAACCCTTTATCAACCTGAAGACCTCTAGATCCCCTATAGATGTGAAGACCTCTAGAATCTCTATAGAATTACAGAGCGGTAGGTACAATAGATCAGAAGAGGTTAAGCCCCCTCTTATACAGTACATTGTATGCTCCCTATAGAACTAGACCCTCTAGGGCTTCTACAATGTTTCACCTACATCTTAATGATGTTCTTGACATTGAAGTTCTCCAGAACCGCCACATCGGGGTCTTCGCCCTTCTCATCCTGGAGAACGATCTGCTGTAGTATCCGATCCAGGAGCTGCCACTGCTGCAGGTTATTGCCGTTCCGCTTATCTGTGGTCAGGAAGAGACAATGAGAACAAGACCTGGACATGGAGGCTCCGGAGTCATCTACTTGTGGCTTTGGCTTTTCTACTGAGGGGTCACTGAGATGGTCTCTGACATACAAACATAGGCTGGGCCTGGGTGACAACCACGAGTCACTGCCATTACTTTACCCACAGAGGTTGTCACGGACAGACAGAGCTCCAGATGACTGTTTGAGCTGATTTTATTTTTGTTGCAGAAATATTAGAATCCATGTAAAGTCTGAAGTATGGGAGGGGTCCAAAACAAGGAATGAAGGCAAAGGGGAGGAGCCTTGTGGTGGTCCTGGACAAGTGGGAGGCGGCTGATACACTCCGATACGTCCAATCGCCTGATGATATAATGGTATTACTTTTCTTTACATGGTTTCTAATATTTCTGCCACCATCATAAAATAAGCTCAAAATCTTCATCTCTTGGTGTTGTGCGTCTTCTCTTCTGTAGAACACCGTGGAGGAGTCCAGCCAGTCCTCCCTGCACTTGTGCACCCCACAACCGGGTAAACACCAAAGTGCCGCCTGTCTGTCTCTTTTCCCAGATATTGAATGACTTAGAAATGCCACAAGTATCCCGTCTCCATCTGCCTGTGTGTCAGTCTTTACTGTCATTCTGGCATTCTGTTCATGAAAGGCTTTAAATCCTGTAATATTGTGAGGTGTCTGCACATATATAGGGACAGACTAAATGATAAATATGGACATTGAAATGATGAGAGTGTCCGTCATCAGATGATGGGAGTCCCCCTATTACTGGCTGAGGATACTGACACGGCATCTGCAGACAGTGCTGGAGGATGGACAGCAGGTAGGGGTAGCCGTCCGTGTGCTTCAGCTTCTTCTTTATCAGCTCAAACATCTCTGTCGCGCTCTTGGTGTCGATGTGATCCTGTGCAAAGAGCAAGATATGGATGACACAACTACAGGGTGCCTGCGCATGACTGAGAGGTCACATGGTCAGCTTTATTAATAAGTCCCGCCCACTCACACCGCACCCCCAGATCAGCTGTGATTGGAGCTCAAGACACCCTGTAAATTAAGACTAAGAAGCAATGCGTCTACTCAAGGGGTAAACTGATGCAAAAAAACTTCATTTTCATTTTCGGTAAAAATCCCCCAAGACTGGCTGCGAATAATTCAGTTATTAAGATGTTCTTGTATCAACAGAGTTGTAGCGCCCCCCCCCAGGTGTGGCGAACAGTGGAAGGGACACATAGAGAAGACCGCGGCACACATGGTGCTGAATCACATGGGGTTAATTGTGAGCAGGTTCAGTGACAATCATCATGTCATATAGTCCATAAGACCCCAGGCACATGGCCGAGTGTGCATCCCATACGGGGCCCAGTTTGGTGCAGAATGCCGTTGGAGGACACTCGGAGTGACGTCTATGGGGGGCTCCGATCTGTTCTGATGACAAGGAGCAGGATAGGACCTGAATAGATCGGAAGCCCCCATAGATGTCATTCTGAGGACATTCTGCTGCAAACTGAGCCCCACAAGGGATGCACACTCGGCTGTGTGCTGGGTCTAAGATAATCCGGAGCAGTGGAGGGAGGGCAGCAGAACGCACACAGATCCAGTGCACAACGTCTCCATCTACATAGACCTTTTACATGTATATATCAGATCTGTAGTGTGGGGGCTGCAGGAAGGACCCCCCAGGACAGGCAGCTCTGGGCAGGCATGTCACCTGACTAGTCAGCTATTACTAGGAAACACTCACCCACAATGCACTGCTCTAATCACAGGAAACTTGCAGAATTCTGAATGCTGCTCTGGATGTGCTTAGTTTTCCTCTGCAGGGTTTTATGACATTGTGGATATAAAAGCTTCATCGCTGTATAAATGAGACGTTCTACAGACCCCCCCACATCACCCTGCACCCCATACATTGCTCTACAGACCCCCCCACATCACCCTGCACCCCATACATAGCCCAGACCCCCCCACACCCTCACCAGCTCTACAGACCCCCCCCATCACCCTGCACCCCATACATGCTCTACAGACCCCCCCATCACCCGCACCCCTACACTCCAGACCCCCCCATCACCCTGCACCCCGTACATTGCTCTACAGACCCCCCCACATCACCCTGCACCCCATACATAGCTCTACAGACCCCCCCCATCACCCTGCACCCCATACATTGCTCTACAGACCCCCCCCCCCCCCCCCCCCCAACCCCCCCACATCACCCTGCACCCCATACATAGCTCTACAGACCCCCCACATCACCCTGCACCCCATACATAGCTCTACAGACCCCCCCACATCACCCTGCACCCCATACATAGCTCTACAGACCCCCCCCCACATCACCCTGCACCCCATACATAGCTCTACAGACCCCCCCCCACATCACCCTGCACCCCATACATTGCTCTACAGACCCCCCCATCACCCTGCACCCGCACCCCATACCATTGCTCTACAGACCCCCCCCCACATCACCCTGCACCCCATACATAGCTCTACAGACCCCCCACAGACCCTCCCCCCACATCACCCTGCACCCCATACATAGCTCTACAGACCCCCCCACATCACCCTGCACCCCATACATTGCTCTACAGACCCCCCCACATCACCCTGCACCCCATACATTGCTCTACAGACCCCCCCACATCACCCTGCACCCCATACATTGCTCTACAGACCCCCCCCCACATCACCCTGCACCCCATACATAGCTCTACAGACCCCCCCACATCACCCCACCCCTGCACCCCATACATAGCTCTACAGACCCCCCCACATCACCCTGCACCCCATACATTGCTCTACAGACCCCCCCACATCACCCTGCACCCCATACATTGCTCTACAGACCCCCCCACATCACCCTGCACCCCATACATAGCTCTACAGACCCCCCCACATCACCCTGCACCCCATACATTGCTCTACAGACCCCCCACATCACCCTGCACCCCATACATTGCTCTACAGACCCCCCCTCCCCCCCCCCCCCCCACATCACCCTGCACCCCATACATTGCTCTACAGACCCCCCCACATCACCCTGCACCCCATACATTGCTCTACAGACCCCCCCACATCACCCTGCACCCCATACATTGCTCTACAGACCCCCCACATCACCCTGCACCCCATACATAGCTCTACAGACCCCCCCACATCACCCTGCACCCCATACATTGCTCTACAGACCCCCCCACATCACCCTGCACCCCATACATTGCTCTACAGACCCCCCACATCACCCTGCACCCCATACATTGCTCTACAGACCCCCCCACATCACCCTGCACCCCATACATTGCTCTACAGACCCCCCCACATCACCCTGCACCCCATACATTGCTCTACAGACCCCCCCACATCACCCTGCACCCCATCAGACCCCCCACATCACCCTGCACCCCATACATAGCTCTACAGACCCCCCCACATCACCCTGCACCCCATACATAGCTCTACAGACCCCCCCCACATCACCCTGCACCCCATACATTGCTCTACAGACCCCCCACATCACCCTGCACCCCATACATTGCTCTACAGACCCCCCCACATCACCCTGCACCCCATACATAGCTCTACAGACCCCCCACATCACCCTGCACCCCATACATTGCTCTACAGACCCCCCCACATCACCCTGCACCCCATACATAGCTCTACAGACCCCCCCACATCACCCTGCACCCCATACATAGCTCTACAGACCCCCCACATCACCCTGCACCCCATACATAGCTCTACAGACCCCCCCCACATCACCCTGCACCCCATACATTGCTCTACAGACCCCCCCACATCACCCTGCACCCCATACATTGCTCTACAGACCCCCCCCACATCACCCTGCACCCCATACATAGCTCTACAGACCCCCCCACATCACCCTGCACCCCATACATAGCTCTACAGACCCCCCCACATCACCCTGCACCCCATACATAGCTCTACAGACCCCCCCCACCATCACCCCTGCACCCCATACATAGCTCTACAGACCCCCCCACATCACCCTGCACCCCATACATTGCTCTACAGACCCCCCACATCACCCTGCACCCCATACATTGCTCTACAGACCCCCCCACATCACCCTGCACCCCATACATAGCTCTACAGACCCCCCCCACATCACCCTGCACCCCATACATAGCTCTACAGACCCCCCCCACATCACCCTGCACCCCATACATAGCTCTACAGACCCCCCCACATCACCCTGCACCCCATACATTGCTCTACAGACCCCCCCACATCACCCTGCACCCCATACATAGCTCTACAGACCCCCCCACATCACCCTGCACCCCATACATAGCTCTACAGACCCCCCCCCACCACCCTTCACCCCATACATGCTCTACAGACCCCCCACATCACCCTGCACCCCATACATTGCTCTACAGACCCCCCCATCACCCTGCACCCCATACATAGCTCTACAGACCCCCCACATCACCCTGCACCCCATACATAGCTCTACAGACCCCCCCCACATCACCCTGCACCCCATACATTGCTCTACAGACCCCCCCACATCACCCTGCACCCCATACATTGCTCTACAGACCCCCCCACATCACCCTGCACCCCATACATTGCTCTACAGACCCCCCCACATCACCCTGCACCCCATACATAGCTCTACAGACCCCCCCACCCCCCCCCACCCCATACCCATAGCTCTACAGACCCCCCCACATCACCCTGCACCCCATACATAGCTCTACAGACCCCCCCACATCACCCTGCACCCCATACATAGCTCTACAGACCCCCCACATCACCCTGCACCCCATACATTGCTCTACAGACCCCCCACATCACCCTGCACCCCATACATAGCTCTACAGACCCCCCCACATCACCCTGCACCCCATACATAGCTCTACAGACCCCCCCACATCACCCTGCACCCCATACATTGCTCTACAGACCCCCCCACATCACCCTGCACCCCATACATAGCTCTACAGACCCCCCCACATCACCCTGCACCCCATACATTGCTCTACAGACCCCCCCACATCACCCTGCACCCCATACATAGCTCTACAGACCCCCCCACATCACCCTGCACCCCATACAGACCCCCCCACATCACCCTGCACCCCATACATAGCTCTACAGACCCCCCCACATCACCCTGCACCCCATACATAGCTCTACAGACCCCCCCACATCACCCTGCACCCCATACATAGCTCTACAGACCCCCCCACATCACCCTGCACCCCATACATAGCTCTACAGACCCCCCCACATCACCCTGCACCCCATACATTGCTCTACAGACCCCCCCACATCACCCTGCACCCCATACATTGCTCTACAGACCCCCCCACATCACCCTGCACCCCATACATAGCTCTACAGACCCCCCACATCACCCCCTGCACCCCATACATAGCTCTACAGACCCCCCCACATCACCCTGCACCCCATACATAGCTCTACAGACCCCCCCACATCACCCTGCACCCCATACATTGCTCTACAGACCCCCCACATCACCCTGCACCCCATACATAGCTCTACAGACCCCCCACATCACCCTGCACCCCATACATTGCTCTACAGACCCCCCACATCACCCTGCACCCCATACATTGCTCTACAGACCCCCCCACATCACCCTGCACCCCATACATTGCTCTACAGCCCCCACCCCATACATTGCTCTACCCCCCACATCACCCTGCACCCCATACATTGCTCTACAGACCCCCCCACATCACCCTGCACCCCATACATAGCTCTACAGACCCCCCCACATCACCCTGCACCCCATACATTGCTCTACAGACCCCCCCACATCACCCTGCACCCCATACATTGCTCTACAGACCCCCCCACATCACCCTGCACCCCATACATTGCTCTACAGACCCCCCCACATCACCCTGCACCCCATACATTGCTCTACAGACCCCCCCCACATCACCCTGCACCCCATACATTGCTCTACAGACCCCCCCACATCGCCCTGCACCCCATACATTGCTCTACAGACCCCCCACATCGCCCTGCACCCCATACATTGCTCTACAGACCCCCCCACATCACCCTGCACCCCATACATTGCTCTACAGACCCCCCCACATCACCCTGCACCCCATACATTGCTCTACAGACCCCCCCACATCACCCTGCACCCCATACATTGCTCTACAGACCCCCCCACATCACCCTGCACCCCATACATTGCTCTACAGACCCCCCCATCACCCTGCACCCCATACATTGCTCTACAGACCCCCCCACATCACCCTGCACCCCATACATTGCTCTACAGACCCCCCACATCACCCTGCACCCCATACATTGCTCTACAGACCCCCCACATCACCCTGCACCCCATACATTGCTCTACAGACCCCCCACATCACCCTGCACCCCATACATTGCTCTACAGACCCCCACATCACCCTGCACCCCCATACATTGCTCTACAGACCCCCCACATCACCCTGCACCCCATACATTGCTCTACAGACCCCCCCCACATCACCCTGCACCCCATACATAGCTCTACAGACCCCCCACATCACCCTGCACCCCATAAACCATCACCCTGCACCCCATACAGCTCTACAGACCCCCCCCCACATCACCCTGCACCCCATACATAGCTCTACAGACCCCCCACATCACCCTGCACCCCATACATAGCTCTACAGACCCCCCCACATCACCCTGCACCCCATACATAGCTCTACAGACCCCCCCACATCACCCTGCACCCCATACATAGCTCTACAGACCCCCCCACATCACCCTGCACCCCATACATAGCTCTACAGACCCCCCCCCCATCACCCTGCACCCCATACATTGCTCTACAGACCCCCCCCACATCACCCTGCACCCCCATACATAGCTCTACAGACCCCCCCACATCACCCTGCACCCCATACATAGCTCTACAGACCCCCCCCCATCACCCTGCACCCCATACATAGCTCTACAGACCCCCCCCCACATCACCCTGCACCCCATACATAGCTCTACAGACCCCCCCACATCACCCTGCACCCCATACATAGCTCTACAGACCCCCCCCCCACATCACCCTGCACCCCATACATAGCTCTACAGACCCCCCCCACATCACCCTGCACCCCATACATTGCTCTACAGACCCCCCACATCACCCTGCACCCCATACATAGCTCTACAGACCCCCCCATCCCCCTGCACCCCATACATAGCTCTACAGACCCCCCCCATCACCCTGCACCCCATACATAGCTCTACAGACCCCCCCCACATCACCCTGCACCCCATACATAGCTCTACAGACCCCCCCCCACATCACCCTGCACC
>CAMRHE010001568.1:0-74056 GCA_947044405.1 Leptodactylus fallax
AGCCCTAACACTACACTAATCCCCAGAACCCCCCACACTGTATTATCTGTGTATTATCTCCTATCTCTCTCCAGTACTAACACTACACTAATCCCCAGAACCCCCCACACTGTATTATCTGTGTATTATCTCCTATCTCTACCCAGTCCTAACACTACACTAATCCCCAGAACCCCCCACACTGAATTATCTGTGTATTATCTCCTATCTCTCTCCTGTCCTAACACTACACTAATCCCCAGAACCCCCACACTGTATCATCTGTGTATTATCTCCTATCTCTACCCAGTCCTAACACTACACTAATCCCCAGAACCCCCCACACTGTATTATCTGTGTATTATCTCCTATCTCTCTCCTGTCCTAACACTACACTAATCCCCAGAACCCTCCACACTGTATCATCTGTGTATTATCTCCTATCTCTACCCAGTCCTAACACTACACTAATCCCCAGAACCCCCCACACTGTATTATCTGTGTATTATCTCCTATCTCTCTCCAGTCCTAACACTACACTAATCCCCAGAACCCTCCACAATGTATTATCTGTGCATTATATCCTAGCACTACACTAATCCCCAGAACCCCCCACACTCTATCATCTGTGTATTATCTCCTATCTCTACCCAGTCCTAACACTACACTAATCCCCAAAACCCCCACACTGTATTATCTGTGTATTATCTCCTATCTCTCTCCAGTCCTAACAGTACACTAATTCCCAGAACCCCCACACTGTATCATCTGTGTATTATCTCCTATCTCTCTCCAGTCCTAACAGTACACTAATTCCCAGAACCCCCACACTTTATTATCTGTGTATTATCTCCTATCTCTCTCCAGTCCTAACACTACACTAATCCCCAGCACCCCCCACACTGTATTATCTGTGTATTATCTCCTATCTCTCTCCCGTCCTAACACTACACTAATCCCCAGAACCCCCACACTGTATCATCTGTGTATTATCTCCTATCTCTACCCAGTCCTAACACTACACTAATACCCAGAACCCCCCACACTGTATTATCTGTGTATTATCTCCTATCTCTCTCTAGTCCTAATATTACACTAATCCCCAGAACCCCCACACTGTATCATCTGTGTATTATCTCCTATCTCTACCCAGTCCTAACACTACACTAATCCCCAGAACCCCCCACATTGTATTATCTGTGTATTATCTCCTATCTCTCTCCAGTCCTAACACTACACTAATCCCCAGAACCCCCACACTGTATTATCTGTGTATTATCTCCTATCTCTCTCTAGTCCTAACACTACACTAATCCCCAGAACCCCCACACTGTATCATCTGTGTATTATCTCCTATCTCTCTCTAGTCCTAACACTACACTAATCCCCAGAACCCCCCACACTGTATTATCTGTGTATTATCTCCTATCTCTCTCTAGTCCTAACACTACACTAATCCCCAGAACCCCCCACACTGTATTATCTGTGTATTATCTCCTATCTCTCTTCTGTCCTAACACTACACTAATCCCCAGCACCCCCCACACTGTATTATCTGTGTATTATCTCCTATCTCTCTCCCGTCCTAACACTACACTAATCCCCAGAACCCCCACACTGTATCATCTGTGTATTATCTCCTATCTCTACCCAGTCCTAACACTTCACTAATACCCAGAAGCCCCCACACTGTATTATCTGTGTATTATCTCCTATCTCTCTCTAGTCCTAATATTACACTAATCCCCAGAACCCCCACACTGTATCATCTGTGTATTATCTCCTATCTCTACCCAGTCCTAACACTACACTAATCCCCAGAACCCCCCACATTGTATTATCTGTGTATTATCTCCTATCTCTCTCCAGTCCTAACACTACACTAATCCCCAGAACCCCCACACTGTATTATCTGTGTATTATCTCCTATCTCTCTCTAGTCCTAACACTACAATAATCCCCAGAACCCCCACACTGTATCATCTGTGTATTATCTCCTATCTCTCTCTAGTCCTAACACTACACTAATCCCCAGAACCCCCCACACTGTATTATCTGTGTATTATCTCCTATCTCTCTCTAGTCCTAACACTACACTAATCCCCAGAACCCCCCACACTGTATTATCTGTGTATTATCTCCTATCTCTCTTCTGTCCTAACACTACACTAATCCCCAGAACCCCCCACACTGTATTATCTGTGTATTATCTCCTATCTCTCTTCTGTCCTAACACTACACTAATCCCCAGAACCCCCACACTGTATTATCTGTGTATTATCTCCTATCTCTCTCTAGTCCTAACACTACACTAATCCCCAGAACCCCCACACTGTATCATCTGTGTATTATCTCCTATCTCTCTCTAGTCCTAACACTACACTAATCCCCAGAACCCCCCACACTGTATTATCTGTGTATTATCTCCTATCTCTCTCTAGTCCTAACACTACACTAATCCCCAGAACCCCCCACACTGTATTATCTGTGTATTATCTCCTATCTCTCTTCTGTCCTAACACTACACTAATCCCCAGAACCCCCCACACTGTATTATCTGTGTATTATCTCCTATCTCTCTTCTGTCCTAACACTACACTAATCCCCAGAACCCCCACACTGTATTATCTGTGTATTATCTCCTATCTCTCTCTAGTCCTAACACTACACTAATCCCCAGAACCCCCACACTGTATTATCTGTGTATTATCTCCGATCTCTACCCAGTCCTAACACTACACTAATCCCCAGAACCCCCCACATTGTATTCTCTGTGTATTATCTCCTATCTCTCTCCAGTCCTAACACTACACTAATCCCCAGAACCCCCACACTGTATCATCTGTGTATTATCTCCTATCTCTCTCTAGTCCTAACACTACACTAATCCCCAGAACCCCCACACTGTATCATCTGTGTATTATCTCCTATCTCTACCCAGTCCTAACACTACACTAATCCCCAGAACCCCCCCCCCCACACTGTATTATCTGTGTATTATCTCCTATTTCTCTCTAGTCCTAACACTACACTAATCCCCAGAACCCCCCACACTGTATTATCTGTGTATTATCTCCTATCTCTCTCCTGTCCTAACACTACACTAATCCCCAGAACCCCCACACTGTATCATCTGTGTATTATCTCCTATCTCTACCCAGTCCTAACACTACACTAATCCCCAGAACCCCCCACACTGTATTATCTGTGTATTATCTCCTATCTCTCTCCTGTCCTAACACTACACTAATCCCCAGAACCCCCACACTGTATCATCTGTGTATTATCTCCTATCTCTACCCAGTCCTAACACTACACTAATCCCCAGAACCCCCCACACTGTATTATCTGTGTATTATCTCCTATCTCTCTCCAGTCCTAACACTACACTAATCCCCAGAACCCCCACACTGTATCATCTGTGTATTATCTCCTATCTCTACCCAGTCCTAACACTACACTAATCCCCAGAACCCCCCACATTGTATTATCTGTTTATTATCTCCTATCTCTCTCCAGTACTAACATTACACTAATCCCGAGAACCCCCCACACTGTATTATCTGTGTATTATCTCCTATCTCTACCCAGTCCTAACACTACACTAATCCCCAGAACCCCCCACACTGTATTATCTGTGTATTATCTCCTATCTCTCTCCAGTCCTAACACTACACTAATCCCCAGAACCCTCCACAATGTATTATCTGTGCATTATATCCTAGCACTACACTAATCCCCAGAACCCCCCACACTCTATCATCTGTGTATTATCTCCTATCTCTACCCAGTCCTAACACTACACTAATCCCCAGAACCCCCACACTGTATTATCTGTGTATTATCTCCTATCTCTCTCCAGTCCTAACAGTACACTAATTCCCAGAACCCCCACACTGTATCATCTGTGTATTATCTCCTAACAGTACACTAATTCCCAGAACCCCCACACTTTATTATCTGTGTATTATCTCCTATCTCTCTCCAGTCCTAACACTACACTAATCCCCAGAACCCCCCACACTGTATTATCTGTGTATTATCTCCTATCTCTCTCTAGTCCTAACACTACACTAATCCCCAGAACCCCCACACTGTATCATCTGTGTATTATCTCCCTAACAGTACACTAATTCCCAGAACCCCCACACTTTATTATCTGTGTATTATCTCCTATCTCTCTCCAGTCCTAACACTACACTAATCCCCAGAACCCCCCACACTGTATTATCTGTGTATTATCTCCTATCTCTCTCTAGTCCTAATATTACACTAATCCCCAGAACCCCCACACTGTATCATCTGTGTATTATCTCCTATCTCTACCCAGTCCTAACACTACACTAATCCCCAGAACCCCCCACATTGTATTATCTGTGTATTATCTCCTATCTCTCTCCAGTCCTAACACTACACTAATCCCCAGAACCCCCACACTGTATTATCTGTGTATTATCTCCTATCTCTCTCTAGTCCTAACACTACACTAATCCCCAGAACCCCCACACTGTATCATCTGTGTATTATCTCCTATCTCTCTCTAGTCCTAACACTACACTAATCCCCAGAACCCCCCACACTGTATTATCTCCTATCTCTCTCTAGTCCTAACACTACACTAATCCCCAGAACCCCCCACACTGTATTATCTGTGTATTATCTCCGATCTCTACCCAGTCCTACCACTACACTAATCCCCAGAACCCCCCACATTGTATTATCTGTGTATTATCTCCTATCTCTCTCCAGTCCTAACACTACACTAATCCCCAGAACCCCCACACTGTATTATCTGTGTATTATCTCCTATATCTCTCTAGTCCTAACACTACACTAATCCCCAGAACCCTCCACAATGTATTATCTGTGCATTATATCCTAGCACTACACTAATCCCCAGAACCCCCCACACTGTATCATCTGTGTATTATCTCCTATCTCTACCCAGTCCTAACACTACACTAATACCCAGAACCCCCCCCCCCCACACTGTATTATCTGTGTATTATCTCCTATTTCTCTCTAGTCCTAACACTACACTAATCCCCAGAACCCCCCACACTGTATTATCTGTGTATTATCTCCTATATCTCTCTAGTCCTAACACTACACTAATCCCCAGAACCCTCCACAATGTATTATCTGTGCATTATATCCTAGCACTACACTAATCCCCAGAACCCCCCACACTGTATCATCTGTGTATTATCTCCTATCTCTACCCAGTCCTAACACTACACTAATACCCAGAACCCCCCACACTGTATCATCTGTGTATTATCTCCTATCTCTACCCAGTCCTAACACTACACTAATCCCCAGAACCCCCCCCCCCCACACTGTATTATCTGTGTATTATCTCCTATTTCTCTCTAGTCCTAACACTACACTAATCCCCAGAACCCCCCACACTGTATTATCTGTGTATTATCTCCTATATCTCTCTAGTCCTAACACTACACTAATCCCCAGAACCCTCCACAATGTATTATCTGTGCATTATATCCTAGCACTACACTAATCCCCAAAACCCCCCACACTGTATCATCTGTGTATTATCTCCTATCTCTACCCAGTCCTAACACTACACTAATACCCAGAACCCCCCACACTGTATTATCTGTGTATTATCTCCTACCTCTCTCTAGTCCTAATATTACACTAATCCCCAGAACCCCCACACTGTATCATCTGTGTATTATCTCCTATCTCTACCCAGTCCTAACACTACACTAATCCCCAGAACCCCCCACATTGTATTATCTGTGTATTATCTCCTATCTCTCTCCAGTCCTAACACTACACTAATCCCCAGAACCCCCACACTGTATTATCTGTGTATTATCTCCTATCTCTCTCTAGTCCTAACACTACACTAATCCCCAGAACCCCCACACTGTATCATCTGTGTATTATCTCCTATCTCTCTCTAGTCCTAACACTACACTAATCCCCAGAACCCCCCACACTGTATTATCTGTGTATTATCTCCTATCTCTCTCTAGTCCTAACACTACACTAATCCCCAGAACCCCCCACACTGTATTATCTGTGTATTATCTCCTATCTCTCTTATGTCCTAACACTACACTAATCCCCAGAACCCCCCACACTCTATTATCTGTGTATTATCTCCTATCTCTCTTCTGTCCTAACACTACACTAATCCCCAGAACCCCCACACTGTATTATCTGTGTATTATCTCCTATCTCTCTCTAGTCCTAACACTACACTAATCCCCAGAACCCCCACACTGTATTATCTGTGTATTATCTCCGATCGCTACCCAGTCCTAACACTACACTAATCCCCAGAACCCCCCACATTGTATTATCTGTGTATTATCTCCTATCTCTCTCCAGTCCTAACACTACACTAATCCCCAGAACCCCCACACTGTATCATCTGTGTATTATCTCCTATCTCTCTCTAGTCCTAACACTACACTAATCCCCAGAACCCCCACACTGTATCATCTGTGTATTATCTCCTATCTCTACCCAGTCCTAACACTACACTAATCCCCAGAACCCCCACACTGTATCATCTGTGTATTATCTCCTATCTCTACCCAGTCCTAACACTACACTAATCCGCAGAACCCCCCACATTGTATTATCTGTTTATTATCTCCTATCTCTCTCCAGTACTAACATTACACTAATCCCGAGAACCCCCACACTGTATTATCTGTGTATTATCTCCTATCTCTACCCAGTCCTAACACTACACTAATCCCCAGAACCCCCCACACTGTATTATCTGTGTATTATCTCCTATCTCTCTCCAGTCCTAATACTACACTAATCCCCAGAACCCTCCACAATGTATTATCTGTGCATTATATCCTAGCACTACACTAATCCCCAGAACCCCCCACACTCTATCATCTGTGTATTATCTCCTATCTCTACCCAGTCCTAACACTACACTAATCCCCAGAACCCCCACACTGTATTATCTGTGTATTATCTCCTATCTCTCTCCAGTCCTAACATTACACTAATTCCCAGAACCCCCACACTGTATCATCTGTGTATTATCTCCTATCTCTCTCCAGTCCTAACAGTACACTAATTCCCAGAACCCCCACACTTTATTATCTGTGTATTATCTCCTATCTCTCTCCAGTCCTAACACTACACTAATCCCCAGAACCCCCCACACTGTATTATCTGTGTATTATCTCCTATCTCTCTCTAGTCCTAATATTACACTAATCCCCAGAACCCCCACACTGTATCATCTGTGTATTATCTCCTATCTCTACCCAGTCCTAACACTACACTAATCCCCAGAACCCCCCACATTGTATTATCTGTGTATTATCTCCTATCTCTCTCCAGTCCTAACACTACACTAATCCCCAGAACCCCCACACTGTATTATCTGTGTATTATCTCCTATCTCTCTCTAGTCCTAACACTACACTAATCCCCAGAACCCCCACACTGTATCATCTGTGTATTATCTCCTATCTCTCTCTAGTCCTAACACTACACTAATCCCCAGAACCCCCCACACTGTATTATCTCCTATCTCTCTCTAGTCCTAACACTACACTAATCCCCAGAACCCCCCACACTGTATTATCTGTGTATTATCTCCTATCTCTCTTCTGTCCTAACACTACACTAATCCCCAGAACCCCCCACACTGTATTATCTGTGTATTATCTCCTATCTCTCTTCTGTCCTAACACTACAATAATCCCCAGAACCCCCACACTGTATTATCTGTGTATTATCTCCTATCTCTCTCTAGTCCTAACACTACACTAATCCCCAGAACCCCCACACTGTATTATCTGTGTATTATCTCCGATCTCTACCCAGTCCTAACACTACACTAATCCCCAGAACCCCCCACATTGTATTATCTGTGTATTATCTCCTATCTCTCTCCAGTCCTAACACTACACTAATCCCCAGAACCCCCACACTGTATCATCTGTGTATTATCTCCTATCTCTCTCTAGTCCTAACACTACACTAATCCCCAGAACCCCCACACTGTATCATCTGTGTATTATCTCCTATCTCTACCCAGTCCTAACACTACACTAATCCCCAGAACCCCCCCCCCCCACACTGTATTATCTGTGTATTATCTCCTATTTCTCTCTAGTCCTAACACTACACTAATCCCCAGAACCCCCCACACTGTATTATCTGTGTATTATCTCCTATATCTCTCTAGTCCTAATACTACACTAATCCCCAGAACCCTCCACAATGTATTATCTGTGCATTATATCCTAGCACTACACTAATCCCCAGAACCCCCCACACTGTATCATCTGTGTATTATCTCCTATCTCTACCCAGTCCTAACACTACACTAATACCCAGAACCCCCCACACTGTATTATCTGTGTATTATCTCCTACCTCTCTCTAGTCCTAATATTACACTAATCCCCAGAACCCCCACACTGTATCATCTGTGTATTATCTCCTATCTCTACCCAGTCCTAACACTACACTAATCCCCAGAACCCCCCACATTGTATTATCTGTGTATTATCTCCTATCTCTCTCCAGTCCTAACACTACACTAATCCCCAGAACCCCCACACTGTATTATCTGTGTATTATCTCCTATCTCTCTCTAGTCCTAACACTACACTAATCCCCAGAACCCCCACACTGTATCATCTGTGTATTATCTCCTATCTCTCTCTAGTCCTAACACTACACTAATCCCCAGAACCCCCCACACTGTATTATCTGTGTATTATCTCCTATCTCTCTCTAGTCCTAACACTACACTAATCCCCAGAACCCCCCACACTGTATTATCTGTGTATTATCTCCTATCTCTCTTCTGTCCTAACACTACACTAATCCCCAGAACCCCCCACACTGTATTATCTGTGTATTATCTCCTATCTCTCTTCTGTCCTAACACTACACTAATCCCCAGAACCCCCACACTGTATTATCTGTGTATTATCTCCTATCTCTCTCTAGTCCTAACACTACACTAATCCCCAGAACCCCCACACTGTATTATCTGTGTATTATCTCCGATCGCTACCCAGTCCTAACACTACACTAATCCCCAGAACCCCCCACATTGTATTATCTGTGTATTATCTCCTATCTCTCTCCAGTCCTAACACTACACTAATCCCCAGAACCCCCACACTGTATCATCTGTGTATTATCTCCTATCTCTCTCTAGTCCTAACACTACACTAATCCCCAGAACCCCCACAATGTATCATCTGTGTATTATCTCCTATCTCTACCCAGTCCTAACACTACACTAATCCCCAGAACCCCCCCCCCCACACTGTATTATCTGTGTATTATCTCCTATTTCTCTCTAGTCCTAACACTACACTAATCCCCAGAACCCCCCACACTGTATTATCTGTGTATTATCTCCTATATCTCTCTAGTCCTAACACTACACTAATCCCCAGAACCCTCCACAATGTATTATCTGTGCATTATATCCTAGCACTACACTAATCCCCAGAAACCCCCACACTGTATCATCTGTGCATTATCTCCTATCTCTACCCAGTCCTAACACTACACTAATCCCCAGAACCCCCACACTGTATTATCTGTGTATTATCTCCTATCTCTCTCCAGTCCTAACACTACACTAATCCCCAGAACCCCCACACTGTATCATCTGTGTATTATCTCCTATCTCTACCCAGTCCTAACACTACACTAATCCCCAGAACCCCCCACATTGTATTATCTGTGTATTATCTCCTATCTCTCTCCAGTCCTAACACTACACTAATCACCAGAACCCTCCACACTGTATCATCTGTGTATTATCTTCTATCTCTCTCTAGTCCTAACACTACACTAATCACCAGAACCCTCCACACTGTATTATCTGTGTATTATCTTCTATCTCTCTCCAGTCCTAACACTACACTAATCCCCAGAACCCCCCACACTGTATTATCTGTGTATTATCTCCTATCTCTCTCTAGTCCTAACATTACACTAATCCCCAGAACCCCCACACTGTATCATCTGTGTATTATCTCCTATCTGTACCCAGTCCTAACACTACACTAATCCCCAGAACCCCCCACATTGTATCATCTGTGTATTATCTCCTATCTCTCTCCAGTCCTAACACTACACTAATCCCCAGAACCCTCACACTGTATCATCTGTGTATTATCTCCTATCTCTCTCTAGTCCTAACACTACACTAATCCCCAGAACCCCCACACTGTATCATCTGTGTATTATCTCCTATCTCTACCCAGTCCTAACACTACACTAATCCCCAGAACCACCCACACTGTATTATCTGTGTATTATCTCCTATCTCTCTCTAGTCCTAACACTACACTAATCCCCAGAACCCCCACACTGTATCATCTGTGTATTATCTCCTATCTCTACCCAGTCCTAACACTACACTAATCCCCAGAACCCTCCACACTGTATTATCTGTGTATTATCTCCTATATCTCTCTAGTCCTAACACTACACTAATCCCCAGAACCCTCCACAATGTATTATCTGTGCATTATATCCTAGCACTACACTAATCCCCAGAACCCCCACACTGTATCATCTGTGTATTATCTCCTATCTCTCTCTAGTCCTAACACTACACTAATCCCCAGAACCCCCCACACTGTATTATCTGTGTATTATCTCCTATCTCTCTCTAGTCCTAACACTACACTAATCCCCAGAACCCCCCACACTGTATTATCTGTGTATTATCTCCTATCTCTCTTCTGTCCTAACACTACACTAATCCCCAGAACCCCCACACTGTATTATCTGTGTATTATCTCCTATCTCTCTCTAGTCCTAACACTACACTAATCCCCAGAACCCCCACACTGTATTATCTGTGTATTATCTCCGATCTCTACCCAGTCCTAACACTACACTAATCCCCAGAACCCCCGACATTGTATTATCTGTGTATTATCTCCTATCTCTCTCCAGTCCTAACACTACACTAATCCCCAGAACCCCCACACTGTATCATCTGTGTATTATCTCCTATCTCTCTCTAGTCCTAACACTACACTAATCCCCAGAACCCCCACACTGTATCATCTGTGTATTATCTCCTATCTCTACCCAGTCCTAACACTACACTAATCCCCAGAACCCCCCCCCCCACACTGTATTATCTGTGTATTATCTCCTATTTCTCTCTAGTCCTAACACTACACTAATCCCCAGAACCCCCCACACTGTATTATCTGTGTATTATCTCCTATATCTCTCTAGTCCTAACACTACACTAATCCCCAGAACCCTCCACAATGTATTATCTGTGCATTATATCCTAGCACTACACTAATCCCCAGAACCCCCCACACTGTATCATCTGTGTATTATCTCCTATCTCTACCCAGTCCTAACACTACACTAATCCCCAGAACCCCCACACTGTATTATCTGTGTATTATCTCCTATCTCTCTCCTGTCCTAACACTACACTAATCCCCAGAACCCCCACACTGTATCATCTGTGTATTATCTCCTATCTCTCTCCTGTCCTAACACTACACTAATCCCCAGCACCCCCCACACTGTATTATCTGTGTATTATCTCCTATCTCTCTCCAGTCCTAACAGTACACTAATCCCCAGAACCCCCACACTGTATTATCTGTGTATTATCTCCTATCTCTCTCCTGTCCTAACACTACACTAATCCCCAGCACCCTCCACACTGTATTATCTGTGTATTATCTCCTATCTCTCTCCAGTCCTAACACTACACTAATCCCCAGAACCCCCCACACTGTATTATCTGTGTATTATCTCCTATCTCTACCCAGTCCTAACACTACACTAATCCCCAGAACCCCCCACACTGTATTATCTGTGTATTATCTCCTATCTCTCTCCAGTCCTAACACTACACTAATCCACAGAACCCCCACACTGTATCATCTGTGTATTATCTCCTATCTCTACCCAGTCCTAACACTACACTAATCCCCAGAACCCCCCACATTGTATTATCTGTGTATTATCTCCTATCTCTCTCCAGTCCTAACATTACACTAATCCCCAGAACCCCCCACACTGTATTATCTGTGTATTATCTCCTATCGCTCTCCAGTCCTAACACTACACTAATCCCCAGAACCCCCACACTGTATTATCTGTGTATTACCTACTATTTCTCTCTAGTCCTAACATTACACTAATCCCCAGAACCCCCACACTGTATTATCTGTGTATTATCTCCTATCTCTCTCCAGTCCTAACACTACACTAATCCCCAGAACCCCCACACTGTATCATCTGTGTATTATCTCCTATGTCTACCCAGTCCTAACACTACACTAATCCCCAGAACCCCCCACATTGTTTTATCTGTGTATTATCTCCTGTCTCTCTCCAGTCCTAACACTACACTAATCCCCAGAACCCCCACACTGTATCATCTGTGTATTATCTCCTATCTCTCTCTAGTCCTAACACTACACTAATCACCAGAACCATCCACACTGTATCATCTGTGTATTATCTTCTATCTCTCTCTAGTCCTAACACTACACTAATCACCAGAACCCTCCACACTGTATTATCTGTGTATTATCTTCTATCTCTCTCCAGTCCTAACACTACACTAATCCCCAGAACCCCCCACACTGTATTATCTGTGTATTATCTCCTATCTCTCTCTAGTCCTAACATTACACTAATCCCCAGAACCCCCACACTGTATCATCTGTGTATTATCTCCTATCTCTACCCAGTCCTAACACTACACTAATCCCCAGAACCCCCCACATTGTATCATCTGTGTATTATCTCCTATCTCTCTCCAGTCCTAACACTACACTAATCCCCAGAACCCTCACACTGTATCATCTGTGTATTATCTCCTATCTCTCTCTAGTCCTAACACTACACTAATCCCCAGAACCCCCACACTGTATCATCTGTGTATTATCTCCTATCTCTACCCAGTCCTAACACTACACTAATCCCCAGAACCACCCACACTGTATTATCTGTGTATTATCTCCTATCTCTCTCTAGTCCTAACACTACACTAATCCCCAGAACCCCCACACTGTATCATCTGTGTATTATCTCCTATCTCTACCCAGTCCTAACACTACACTAATCCCCAGAACCACCCACACTGTATTATCTGTGTATTATCTCCTATATCTCTCTAGTCCTAACACTACACTAATCCCCAGAACCCCCACACTGTATCATCTGTGTATTATCTCCTATCTCTACCCAGTCCTAACACTACACTAATCCCCAGAACCCTCCACACTGTATTATCTGTGTATTATCTCCTATATCTCTCTAGTCCTAACACTACACTAATCCCCAGAACCCTCCACAATGTATTATCTGTGCATTATATCCTAGCACTACACTAATCCCCAGAACCCCCCACACTGTATCATCTGTGTATTATCTCCTATCTCTCTCTAGTCCTAACACTACACTAATCCCCAGAACCCCCACACTGTATCATCTGTGTATTATCTCCTATCTCTCTCCTGTCCTAACACTATACTAATCCCCAGAACCCCCACACTGTATCATCTGTGTATTATCTCCTATCTCTGTCCAGTCCTAACAGTACACTAATTCCCAGAACCCCCACACTGTATTATCTGTGTATTATCTCCTACCTCTCTCCAGTCCTAACACTACACTAATCCCCAGCACCCCCCACACTGTATTATCTGTGTATTATCTCCTATCTCTCTCCTGTCCTAACACTACACTAATCCCCAGAACCCCCACACTGTATCATCTGTGTATTATCTCCTATCTCTTCCCAGTCCTAACACTACACTAATCCCCAGAACCCCCCACACTGTATTATCTGTGTATTATCTCCTATCTCTCTCTAGTCCTAATATTACACTAATCCCCAGAACCCCCACACTGTATCATCTGTGTATTATCTCCTATCTCTACCCAGTCCTAACACTACACTAACCCCAGAACCCCCCACATTGTATTATCTGTGTATTATCTCCTATCTCTCTCCAGTCCTAACACTACACTAATCCCCAGAACCCCCACACTGTATTATCTGTGTATTATCTCCTATCTCTCTCTAGTCCTAACACTACACTAATCCCCAGAACCCCCACACTGTATCATCTGTGTATTATCTCCTATCTCTCTCTAGTCCTAACACTACACTAATCCCCAGAACCCCCCACACTGTATTATCTGTGTATTATCTCCTATCTCTCTCTAGTCCTAACACTACACTAATCCCCAGAACCCCCCACACTGTATTATCTGTGTATTATCTCCTATCTCTCTTCTGTCCTAACACTACACTAATCCCCAGAACCCCCCACACTGTATTATCTGTGTATTATCTCCTATCTCTCTTCTGTCCTAACACTACACTAATCCCCAGAACCCCCACACTGTATTATCTGTGTATTATCTCCTATCTCTCTCTAGTCCTAACACTACACTAATCCCCAGAACCCCCACACTGTATTATCTGTGTATTATCTCCGATCTCTACCCAGTCCTAACACTACACTAATCCCCAGAACCCCCCACATTGTATTATCTGTGTATTATCTCCTATCTCTCTCCAGTCCTAACACTACACTAATCCCCAGAACCCCCACACTGTATCATCTGTGTATTATCTCCTATCTCTCTCTAGTCCTAACACTACACTAATCCCCAGAACCCCCCCACACTGTATTATCTGTGTATTATCTCCTATCTCTCTTTAGTCCTAACACTACGCTAATCCTCAGAACCCCCCACACTGTATTATCTGTGTATTATCTCCTATTTCTCTCTAGTCCTAACACTACACTAATCCCCAGAACCCCCCACACTGTATTATCTTTGTATTATCTCCTATATCTCTCTAGTCCTAACACTACACTAATCCCCAGAACCCTCCACAATGTATTATCTGTGCATTATATCCTAGCACTACACTAATACCCAGAACCCCCCACACTGTATCATCTGTGTATTATCTCCTATCTCTACCCAGTCCTAACACTACACTAATCCCCAGAACCCCCACACTGTATTATCTGTGTATTATCTCCTATCTCTCTCCTGTCCTAACACTACACTAATCCCCAGAACCCCCACACTGTATCATCTGTGTATTATCTCCTATCTCTCTCCAGTCCTAACAGTACACTAATCCCCAGAACCCCCACACTGTATTATCTGTGTATTATCTCCTATCTCTCTCCAGTCCTAACACTACACTAATCCCCAGCACCCCCCACACTGTATTATCTGTGTATTATCTCCTATCTCTCTCCTGTCCTAACACTACACTAATCCCCAGAACCCCCACACTGTATCATCTGTGTAGTATCTCCTATCTCTCTCCTGTCCTAACACTACACTAATCCCCAGCACCCCCCACACTGTATTATCTGTGTATTATGTCCTATCTCTCTCCAGTCCTAACAGTACACAAATTCCCAGAACCCCCACACTGTATTATCTGTGTATTATCTCCTATCTCTCTCCTGTCCTAACACTACACTAATCCCCAGCACCCTCCACACTGTATTATCTGTGTATTATCTCCTATCTCTCTCCAGTCCTAACACTACACTAATCCCCAGAACCCCCCACACTGTATTATCTGTGTATTATCTCCTATCTCTCTCCAGTCCTAACAGTACACTAATCCCCAGAACCCCCCCACACTGTATTATCTGTGTATTATCTCCTATCTCTCTCTAGTCCTAACACTACACTAATCCCCAGAAGCCCCCACACTGTATTATATGTGTATTATCTCCTATCTCTCTCTAGTCCTAACAGTACACTAATCCCCAGAACCCCCACACTGTATTATCTGTGTATTATCTCTTATCTCTCTATATACCATCACCATGCTCTCTTGGTCACCCCCACTTACAGTATAATTCTCCCCAGTGGCTCACACACATATTATAATGCTCCCAAGTAACCCCACCCAGTATATACAGTGGCCCCACATGGTACAAAATAATGCTATCCAATAGTCCCACACTTGCTAATTCTCCTCAGTGGCCTCACACATTATAATGCACCCCAGGTTTTATGTCACTATAGTCTGGCTCTGCAGTCACCATCTTCTTATGACACAATTGTCTTTCTCTACTGTCACCATAAGCATCATCTATTATCATGTTTTCATCATCTTCTTCTGTCACTATGGCCTAGTTCTCCTGTCACCACCTTCTTCTGTCACTATGGCCTGGTTTTCTGGTCACATTCTTTTGTCACTATGGTCTGGTTCTCTGGTCACCATCTTCTTCTATCACTACGGTCTGGTTCTCCGGTCACCATCTTCTTCTGTCACTATGGCCTAGTTCTCCTGTCACCACCTTCTTCTGTCACTATGGCCTGGTTCTCTGGTCACCATCTTCTACTGTCACTATGGTCTGGTTCTCTGGTCACCATCTTCTTCTGTCACTATGTACTGGTTCTCCTGTCACCACCTTCTTCTGTCACTATGGTCTGTTTCTCCTGTCACCATCTTCTTCTGTCACTATGGCCTGGTTCTCTGTTCACCATCTTCTTCTGTCACTATGGCCTGGTTCTCTGGTCACATCTTCTTCTGTCACTATGGTCTGTTTCTCCTGTCACCATCTTCTTCTGTCACTATGGTCTGGTTCTCCTGTCACCACCTTCTTCTGTCACTATGGTCTCTTTCTCCTGTCACCATCTTCTTCTGTCACTATGGTCTGGTTCTCTGGTCACCATCGTCTTCTGTCACTATGGTCTGGTTCTCCTGTCACCATCTTCTTTTGTAATTATTTTATCTTTTTTTTCTGTCTCCATTTTATTTTTCATGTAACTCTTGTGCAATCTTTTAGCTTTACACAATTTCCTGCCTGGTGGACATCGCACTGATATTTTTTATCTGAGAACTTCTTTTTTATTCAAGGGGATGTCTAGTGAAAGGATGTTTCTCATTGTCTGTCTCCTCATCCATCTCCATCTTCCATCTACTCAAGGTATGGAACTACCCAAGGTCCTGAAATGTGGGGGTAGAAATATGTGTCATGGAGTATCTGAGGGGGGGTTTGTAATGTCTGGGTATCAGTGATTGTGATGAGGTGAGGGTGGAGCAGGGACATTTCTCCTGGAGTTGTCTCCTTCATCTCTTTTCCTCTGGTTGAGGTATAAACCTGTATGAGCTGCTGGTTCTTATTTGTTGTCTCATATAGTCATGGAATCTACCTGGGTTTATGTCCATTATATTTTTTGCTGTAGTAAAACCCCCTTAATCTGGAATCTTGTGGACTGGAAAAATCAATAATATGACCGGATACAAGAGTGGTCGATTACCAGATTAGTGGGGACTTACAGAGAGTCCAGCATGTGACCGGTGACTGTCAGGTCTATGGTGGCTGCTCGGAGGATCACACAGGTGGTGAAGTCCTCATCTACACAGTAGCATATCTATGTACCAGTGTTTGGCAGCCAAGGCCATGGTAAAGTCCTCACTGGAACCACTGGCATCACCACTGGAGCACTGGAATCAGCATGTCATCACTGCAGGAAGTGCAAGGAGGTGACACCTTTACTGAGATACTGCAATGTGCAGGAGGACTTCACCATGTATGTGCCATGTGGTTGTATTTCATGGCAGTACGAACTTTCTGACTGTAGGGTGTTGTCTCCAGTGATTGTATTGTAGCCTGTGTATAGACCTCAGGTGTGCAGGAGAAGTGAGTGAGGTGCACCCTCAGCCTCATCCCTTCTGACCTGATATGGGGCAGTTATACTTGCACCAACTCTCCCAATATTTGGTGGGGTTGTCACCTCCTCATATATGTGGTCAGGGACCTATACACTAATGTTCTTGACCTGTATGCAGTGGGCACAAGTGCAGACAATGAATATGGTGGTCGTGGATCATAGTAATATGAGACTCCTTATCTCAGATGTTGTTCTCTCTTCTTCCTGTATGAATTTATATTATGGCCGGTCTCACATACCTATAAGATGGTGGAATGTCTATCTGGTCCCTGAGATCTAGATCACCATAGAGAGTCAGTTCAGTAGAACCATGGTGGTAGTTTGGTGCAGGGCTAGGATTGCCTGTTCCTTAACCCCAAGGAGCCTCTGTCAGTGGCATCCTGGTGTGGTGGCGATAGCATAGATACCAAATACTTATCACTGTCTTATTGGATAGGATTAAATCTCACAGTGACTGGATTCTTTACAGTAAGAACAACAAGGCTATGGAACTCTCTGCCCCAGGAAGTGGTGATGGTGGATTCATTGAACAGGTTCAAAGAGGGCCTGGATGCCTTTCTCGAACAGAACAACATTACGGGTTATGGGTTTTAGATTTTAAGGACACCTTGATCGAGGGTTTTAAACTGATTTCCAGATTGGAGTCGGGAAGGAATTTTTTCCCATGAAATGGGTCGATTGGCATAAGCCTCATGGGTTTTTTTTTGCTTTCCTCTGGATCAACACTGTAGGGGACTGTAGGATTATAGGTTGGACTTGATGGACTGATGTCTTCATCCAACCTCATCTACTATGTAACTATGATATAGTGTACTGGACCAAATCCTGCTGCATGGACTTACTATCTATCCCTATAAAGATACAGGATAGCTGAGGCTGATAACAGAGAGCAGAGGAAGGAAGTGAGTCCGGGCAGTGACCCTACAATGGTACTACAGCACCTCACCGGTTAATATTAAACATGCGTGAAGTGGTTTGTAATCTCAGGTCCAGCAGATGCGTTCCTCCATCTCAGTATACGAGAGGCTCGGTCAGGAGATTCGGTTTTATTGATTTTTATTGGCTTTTTCAAATTAAAGCTCAAAAATATCTTAAAGGGAAGTAAAATGTACAAATAGCATAAATAGGTGAAAAAAAAATCCAAGATACTAAAAGCAAAAACCAAATCTCAGTAATTCAGTTTTTGTATCGGCACAAAAGGAAAACCTGGACAAGAGCGAAAAATAAAAAAAAAAAACAGAACAAGATACAAAATTACCAAAAACAGAGCGTGAGATCTCAGTATAGGAGGATCGGCTGCCATGAGGTCATATCGGGTGAAACCTCAGAGCCAATGGTGGAGGGGGACAACGGTCTGACAGCTGGGTCATAAATGAGGGCGATGTAAGGGACTCCTCTTATGTCACACATGTACTGTGGGTTATCCTGGGGGTTCCGACACGTATAAAGGGGGTAATATTGTGGGGTAAGATGGAGAGGGGCACTAGCTCTAGGCTGATGGGCAGGTCAGTCTCCACCATGGGTGTATTTTACAGCAGGACCACCAGATATATAAGATGGCGCCCCTGTCCTCCGAGTCCTCTGGGCCCAAATACCTTTTACTAGGTGGGTCCCAGAGTATAGTTCCTGGATAGCAGGACTCCTTCTCTCCTCCTGGCACTGTCTGCTCAGTATACAGGCTGCTCTTCCCTGTCTCAGGGTTGTTACAGAATTGGGCGATAATCCTCTCCCTCAGGGGCTGACAGGAACACGATAGTGCACAGATCTGACCCCGCCAACGCTCACTGCAGTAACACTGTCTACTGCCCTAATGGTTCTCTACAGAGACGTGTCTCCCAAACCCCTCCCAATGGCCTGTGATTGGCTAGGGCTGTACCAAATGAAGGAGTGACCAACAGTGGAGAAAACCAAGAGGAGCAATAAATAAGGGAAGCTGCAGAACATACAAAACACATATTACATACATAACCAGAAGCACCATAAAATAACACAAGACAATCCAGCAGTGTCACTCTGGGATGCTGCACTTACACGCCAAACGTCCAGAGTTGCCCTGGTGGTCGGGTTGTCATTTGTCTTATATATCATTTGGCAGGATCCTGAAGAGCAGGTCAGGCAGAGGAACAGTTGTCAGATCTTACTCACTGACTGCCCAGGCTTCATCGGGGTCTCCTATACAGTCAGTTATCCTAGTTAGAGCTATAGCCTTAGGATATAGTGCCAGGCCACGATGTCCAGTTCCTTTAAGGTCTTGTAAGGAAATGTCTCGTGGTTCTGGCTTTCGTAGACATTAAGCTAGGAATGGAGATGAGGTAAGTAGATGGGATAGGTGAGGGGAAGTAGGAAGGTAAGTCGGGGTAATATCAGGGATGTAACAAGATTTTGCACATTTAGCTTTTCTAGGGATTTTTCATGGGACTGTCATAGTGGGATGTAATAAAGATGGAGGAGACCCATTAATGTATTATTGGGGGTGTCCTGTGACCAGTAGGGAGAGAATCGGTCTGGCGGAGGTTGGGGTGAGCTGGAGAGGTCACAGCAGAGCACTTGGAAGTTGTAGGTGTAGATTTTGATGTTGGCTAAAGTCTGGAGGTCTCTATTAGGAAGGGCTTAGATACTACAGTAATAAATCCTCGGTATAAGCGGCCACTGATGACTCCTGGGAGGAGAGTGAGGAGCCCGGATGTTTAGATTCCTGACAACTATGTCCTAGTTTTAGTGGTAAAAACTGTTGTTGGACCAGCAGAAAAGACCATGCCTGATGGTGGACCCTGGTAGTCGTCTGTGACTCTGCTCCACATCATCAGGGCTCCTTCCTGCTGGTCCTACAGTGGTGCTTAATAGTAACTCTTACAGGAGGACTAACAGCACCACCACAAGGTGGCACTAAACACTAGAGAGTGCACTATAGTGACTGTCACATGGAGGTAACCAATGGTGCGACACCAATATCCGAAATGTACAGATATTAACCATTATTAACCAGTGAGATGCTGTAGTACCATTGTAGGGTCATTGCCAGGACTCCATTACTTCCTCTGCTCTCTGTTATCAGCCTTGGCTTTCCGGTATTTTTATAGTAAGTCCATGCAGGAGGGTTTAGCTGTTATTACACAGGGGGGGTCACTATTATTTTATTATTTATTATAACAGTCATATTGTAAATTTTCTTCTCCACATAGTCTAGTAAGGAAGATACTGCTATAAATATAAATATATATATATATATATATATATATATATACACATATACACACACACACACTGATTCACATAAAAAATATTTATTTAAATAAAAAAATTGACTTTGACAACGTGCTTCAGGAGCGACCTGTTCTCTCTCAAATCAGTAGAAATACAATAAGAGGATGAAACATAAACAAGAAAGACTGAACATACTATGTATTATAGATATATAGTACTAGGAGCCCTGACAGTGTCATACACTATGTATTATAGATATATAGTTCTAGGAGCCCTGACAGTGTCATACACTATGTATTATAGATACTGTATATATAGTCCTAGGAGCCTGACAGTGTCATACACTATGTATTATAGATATATAGTCCTAGGAGCCCTGACAGTGTCATACACTATGTATTATAGATATATAGTACTAGGAGCCCTGACAGTGTCATACACTATGTATTATAGATATATAGTACTAGGAGCCCTGACAGTGTCATACACTATGTATTATAGATATATAGTCCTAGGAGCCCTGCCAGTGTCATACACTATGTTTTATAGATATATAGTCCTAGGAGCCCTGACAGTGTCATACACTATGTTTTATAGATATATAGTCCTAGGAGCCCTGACAGTGTCATACACTATTATAGATATACAGTCCTAGGAGCCCTGACAGTGTCATACACTATGTATTATAAATATACAGTCCTAGGAGCCCTGACAGTGTCATACACTATGTATTATAGATATATAGTCCTAGGAGACCTGACAGTGTCATACACTATGTATTATAGATATATATATATAGTCCTAGGAGCCCTGACAGTGTCATACACTATGTATTATATATATATATATAGTCCTAGGATCCCTGACAGTGTCATACACTATGTATTATAGATATATATATATAGTCCTAGGAGCCCTGACAGTGTCATACACTATGCATTATAAATGTGTTATACCTGAGCACCCTGAACCCGAAACATAATAGATCTTGCAGTTCTCCCATCTGTAATTACATAACATGTGCACTATATAGAAGTATAGAGAAGTGCACATGTGAATAACATATAGTAAGTGTGAGGAGGCTGTAGTTTGCACCACAATGGGTGACCACATAGTTAGGCCAAGTTGCAAAGTGAACAAAGTGACATAACAGCTTTCACGTCCTCATGTATATGCGGTTTTACATACCGCTAGAAAGCAGACAGTGCACTGAATTCAGCACACTGCCGGCTCTCCCGGTATGTGCCCCGGGGCTGGAGATATCGGCGGTCTTAGTTTCACCGTTCACTGTCAGAAGTGCGTTCCTGACAGTCTAGCTGCGCTGTGAGGAGCGCCCTCCCTGACTGTGCTCGTCCATAGACTTGTACTGGGGGGCGCTCCTCACAGCTGAGCGTCATCGCCGGGCAGTAAGGAGCGCCCCCTCTCTCTGAGCCGAGTACTGTCAGGAACGCCCTTCTGACAGTGAACGGTGAAATTTAGACCCCCGATATCTCCAGCCCCGGGGCACATACCGGGAGAGCCGGCAGTGTGCTGAATTCAGCGTGCTGTCAGCTTTCTAGCGGTATGTAAAACCGCATATACATGAGGACATGACAGGTCCTCTTTAAGTGTTTAAACAATAGGATAATTCCAGCACCAGCCACTAGCTGGCACCTTATAGCTATGGACATCTCAGCACCATTGTGAATATTGTTCTTCATAAACCTTTATCTTCTATATTGTACATATCTCTATCATATAACTGTATGCTGCATAGACTCTCTCTTTCTCTCCTCACGCTCTGGTCTCTCTTCTTATACAATTCCTCCTTACTGTAAGTCCTCGGGGTATGTAAGTGTCATGAGCCACATGGGAAAGTCAACTTCTAGAAAGTAAAATCCACTTTTGCAGTCTTGAGTGTCTCCGACCCCACCAGAAGCCGTGTCATGTCTGACCCCAATCCTGCAGTGTGACTGAGCAGCCTCAGACCTTGGTTCTGTAACCACCTCGATACCTACAGTATCTCACCTTTAGTTGGAGGAGGTGAAGGGTCCTCTTTAACCTCTTCCTGCTCCGCACCGTCCTGTTACATCACATGCTCAGTGATGTCATAGTACAGCCCACTTCTGTACTGTCTAGACTTGTCCTATTTAGATGGATCCTTCTCTGTATTATCCATCAAAAAGGGTCAGACAAAACCAGCATGAAAAACCCGTCCTGTCCGTGGCTGTAGCTGCATCTGTCTAGGGATAGATAGTAAGTCCATGCGGGAGGTTGTAGTCGGGCACACTATATATGGGTTATTACACTGGGGGGTCACTTATTTATGGGTATGTAATCACAGTCATATTGTAAGATTCTTCTCCACATATTCCAGTGACTTAGATGCTACAGCAGACATATATTATATGGGATCGCCTCAGTGTGTACAGAGATGGTCATTGTAGGGTCCGCAGATGATCGCACACGAGATGACTGCACAGAGATATAGCTAGCGGGTTGGGGGCCCGGGTCCAGCAACTTTGTGGGGCCCAGTCAGGAGCTGCCACAAACACTCAGACATTTCATTGGTGTCGTCTCCAGGACACTGATACAGGAATAACAGCTTCCTGCTCTACCATTCTGTAACCTGGAGACCACAGACCTGTACTGACCTCCAGGTGTCACTATATACTGCCTGCAGAGCCCTGTGTACACCCGGTATATACCACTATATGGTCACTGTATACTGCCTGCAGAGCTCTGTGTACAGCCGGTATATACCACTATATGGTCACTGTATACTGTCTGCAGAGCCCTGTGTACAGCCGGTATATACCACTATATAGTCACTGTATACTGCCTGCAGAGCTCTGTGTACAGCCGGTATATACCACTATATGGTCACTGTATACTGTCTGCAGAGCCCTGTGTACAGCCGGTATATACCACTATATAGTCACTGTATACTGCCTGCAGAGCCCTGTGTACAGCCGGTATATACCACTATATGGTCACTGTATACTGCCTGCAGAGCTCTGTGTACAGCCGGTATATGCCACTATATAGTCACTGTATACTGCCTGCAGAGCTCTGTGTACAGCCGGTATATACCACTATATGGTCACTGTATACTGCCTGCAGAGCCCTGTGTACAGCCGGTATATACCACTATATGGTCACTGTATACTGCCTGCAGAGCCCTGTGTACACCCGGTATATACCACTATATAGTCACTGTATACTGCCTGCAGAGCTCTGTGTACAGCCGGTATATACCACTATATGGTCACTGTATACTGTCTGCAGAGCCCTGTGTACAGCCGGTATATACCACTATATAGTCACTGTATACTGCCTGCAGAGCCCTGTGTACAGCCGGTATATACCACTATATGGTCACTGTATACTGCCTGCAGAGCTCTGTGTACAGCCGGTATATACCACTATATAGTCACTGTATACTGCCTGCAGAGCTCTGTGTACAGCCGGTATATACCACTATATGGTCACTGTATACTGCCTGCAGAGCTCTGTGTACAGCCGGTATATACCACTATATGGTCACTGTATACTGTCTGCAGAGTCCTGTGTACAGCCGGTATATACCACTATATAGTCACTGTATACTGTCTGCAGAGCCCTGTGTACAGCCGGTATATATACCACTATATAGTCACTGTATACTGCCTGCAGAGCTCTGTGTACAGCCGGTATATACCACTATATAGTCACTGTATACTGTCTGCAGAGCTCTGTGTACAGCCGCTATATATACCACTATATCGTCACTGTATACTGTCTGCAGAGTCCTGTGTACAGCCGGTATATACCACTATATAGTCACTGTATACTGTCTGCAGAGTCCTGTGTACAGCCGGTATATACCGCTATATAGTCACTGTATACTGTCTGCAGAGTCCTGTGTACAGCCGGTATATACCACTATATAGTCACTGTATACTGTCTGCAGAGCCCTGTGTACAGCCAGTATATACCGCTATATAGTCACTGTATACTGTCTGCAGAGTCCTGTGTACAGCCGGTATATACCACTATATAGTCACTGTATACTGTCTGCAGAGCCCTGTGTACAGCCAGTATATACCGCTATATAGTCACTGTATACTGTCTGCAGAGCCCTGTGTACAGCCGGTATATACCACTATATAGTCACTGTATACTGTCTGCAGAGCCCTGTGTACAGCCGGTATATACCACTATATGGTCACTGTATACTGTCTGCAGAGTCCTGTGTACAGCCGGTATATACCACTATATAGTCACTGTATACTGCCTGCAGAGCCCTGTGTACAGCCGGTATATACCACTATATGGTCACTGTATACTGTCTGCAGAGCCCTGTGTACAGCCGGTATATACCACTATATAGTCACTGTATACTGTCTGCAGAGCCCTGTGTACAGCTGGTATATACCACTATATAGTCACTGTATACTGTCTGCAGAGCCCTGTGTACAGCCGGTATATACCACTATATAGTCACTGTATACTGTCTGCAGAGCCCTGTGTACAGCCAGTATATACCGCTATATAGTCACTGTATACTGTCTGCAGAGCCCTGTGTACAGCCGGTATATACCACTATATGGTCACTGTATACTGTCTGCAGAGTCCTGTGTACAGCCGGTATATACCACTATATGGTCACTATATACTGTCTGCAGAGTCCTGTGTACAGCCGGTATATACCACTATATAGTCACTGTATACTGTCTGCAGAGCCCTGTGTAACGCTGGTATATACCACTATATAGTCACTGTATACTGTCTGCAGAGCCCTGTGTACAGCTGGTATATACCACTATATAGTCACTGTATACTGTCAGCAGAGCCCTGTGTACAGCCGGTATATACCACTATATAGTCACTGTATACTGTCTGCAGAGCCCTGTGTACAGCCGGTATATACCACTATATGGTCACTGTATACTGTCTGCAGAGTCCTGTGTACAGCCGGTATATACCACTATATAGTCACTGTATACTGTCTGCAGAGCCCTGTGTACAGCCGGTATATACCACTATATGGTCACTGTATACTGTCTGCAGAGTCCTGTGTACAGCCGGTATATACCACTATATAGTCACTGTATACTGTCTGCAGAGCCCTGTGTACAGCCGGTATATACCACTATATGGTCACTGTATACTGTCTGCAGAGTCCTGTGTACAGCCGGTATATACCGCTATATGGTCACTGTATACTGCCTGCAGAGCCCTGTGTACACCCGGTATATACCACTATATAGTCACTGTATACTGCCTGCAGAGCTCTGTGTACAGCCGGTATATACCACTATATGGTCACTGTATACTGTCTGCAGAGCCCTGTGTACAGCCGGTATATACCACTATATAGTCACTGTATACTGCCTGCAGAGCCCTGTGTACAGCCGGTATATACCACTATATGGTCACTGTATACTGCCTGCAGAGCTCTGTGTACAGCCGGTATATACCACTATATAGTCACTGTATACTGCCTGCAGAGCTCTGTGTACAGCCGGTATATACCACTATATGGTCACTGTATACTGCCTGCAGAGCTCTGTGTACAGCCGGTATATACCACTATATGGTCACTGTATACTGTCTGCAGAGCCCTGTGTACAGCCGGTATATATACCACTATATAGTCACTGTATACTGTCTGCAGAGCCCTGTGTACAGCCGGTATATATACCACTATATAGTCACTGTATACTGCCTGCAGAGCTCTGTGTACAGCCGGTATATACCACTATATAGTCACTGTATACTGTCTGCAGAGCTCTGTGTACAGCCGCTATATATACCACTATATCGTCACTGTATACTGTCTGCAGAGTCCTGTGTACAGCCGGTATATACCGCTATATAGTCACTGTATACTGTCTGCAGAGTCCTGTGTACAGCCGGTATATACCACTATATAGTCACTGTATACTGTCTGCAGAGCCCTGTGTACAGCCAGTATATACCGCTATATAGTCACTGTATACTGTCTGCAGAGTCCTGTGTACAGCCGGTATATACCACTATATAGTCACTGTATACTGTCTGCAGAGCCCTGTGTACAGCCAGTATATACCGCTATATAGTCACTGTATACTGTCTGCAGAGCCCTGTGTACAGCCGGTATATACCACTATATAGTCACTGTATACTGTCTGCAGAGCCCTGTGTACAGCCGGTATATACCACTATATGGTCACTGTATACTGTCTGCAGAGTCCTGTGTACAGCCGGTATATACCACTATATAGTCACTGTATACTGCCTGCAGAGCCCTGTGTACAGCCGGTATATACCACTATATGGTCACTGTATACTGTCTGCAGAGCCCTGTGTACAGCCGGTATATACCACTATATAGTCACTGTATACTGTCTGCAGAGCCCTGTGTACAGCTGGTATATACCACTATATAGTCACTGTATACTGTCTGCAGAGCCCTGTGTACAGCCGGTATATACCACTATATAGTCACTGTATACTGTCTGCAGAGCCCTGTGTACAGCCAGTATATACCGCTATATAGTCACTGTATACTGTCTGCAGAGCCCTGTGTACAGCCGGTATATACCACTATATGGTCACTGTATACTGTCTGCAGAGTCCTGTGTACAGCCGGTATATACCACTATATGGTCACTATATACTGTCTGCAGAGTCCTGTGTACAGCCGGTATATACCACTATATAGTCACTGTATACTGTCTGCAGAGCCCTGTGTAACGCTGGTATATACCACTATATAGTCACTGTATACTGTCTGCAGAGCCCTGTGTACAGCTGGTATATACCACTATATAGTCACTGTATACTGTCAGCAGAGCCCTGTGTACAGCCGGTATATACCACTATATAGTCACTGTATACTGTCTGCAGAGCCCTGTGTACAGCCGGTATATACCACTATATGGTCACTGTATACTGTCTGCAGAGTCCTGTGTACAGCCGGTATATACCACTATATAGTCACTGTATACTGTCTGCAGAGCCCTGTGTACAGCCGGTATATACCACTATATGGTCACTGTATACTGTCTGCAGAGTCCTGTGTACAGCCGGTATATACCACTATATAGTCACTGTATACTGTCTGCAGAGCCCTGTGTACAGCCGGTATATACCACTATATGGTCACTGTATACTGTCTGCAGAGTCCTGTGTACAGCCGGTATATACCGCTATATGGTCACTGTATACTGTCTGCAGAGTCCTGTGTACAGCCGGTATATACCACTATATAGTCACTGTATACTGTCTGCAGAGCTCTGTGTACAGCCGGTATATACCACTATATGGTCACTGTATACTGTCTGCAGAGCCCTGTGTACAGCCGGTATATACCACTATATAGTCACTGTATACTGTCTGCAGAGTCCTGTGTACAGCCGGTATATACCACTATATGGTCACTGTATACTGTCTGCAGAGCCCTGTGTACAGCCGGTATATACCATTATATCGTCACTGTATACTGTCTGCAGAGTCCTGTGTACAGCCGGTATATACCACTATATCGTCACTGTATACTGTCTGCAGAGCACTGTGTACAGCCGGTATATACCACTATATGGTCACTGTATACTGTCTGCAGAGCCCTGTGTACAGCCGGTATATACCACTATATAGTCACTGTATACTGTCTGCAGAGCTCTGTGTACAGCCGGTATATACCACTATATGGTCACTGTATACTGTCTGCAGAGCACTGTGTACAGCCGGTATATACCACTATATGGTCACTGTATACTGTCTGCAGAGCCCTGTGTACAGCCGGTATATACCACTATATCGTCACTGTATACTGTCTGCAGAGTCCTGTGTACAGCCGGTATATACCACTATATGGTCACTGTATACTGTCTGCAGAGCCCTGTGTACAGCCGGTATATACCACTACAGTATATAGTCACTGTATACTGTCTGCAGAGCCCTGTGTACAGCCGGTATATACCACTATATGGTCACTGTATACTGTCTGCAGAGTCCTGTGTACAGCCGGTATATACCACTATATAGTCACTGTATACTGCCTGCAGAGCCCTGTGTACAGCCGGTATATACCACTATATGGTCACTGTATACTGTCTGCAGAGTCCTGTGTACAGCCGGTATATACCACTATATAGTCACTGTATACTGCCTGCAGAGCTCTGTGTACAGCCGGTATATACCACTATATAGTCACTGTATACTGTCTGCAGAGTCCTGTGTACAGCCGGTATATACCACTATATAGTCACTGTATACTGTCTGCAGAGCTCTGTGTACAGTCGGTATATACCACTATATGGTCACTGTATACTGTCTGCAGAGTCCTGTGTACAGCCGGTATATACCACTATATAGTCACTGTATACTGTCTGCAGAGCTCTGTGTACAGTCGGTATATACCACTATATGGTCACTGTATACTGTCTGCAGAGTCCTGTGTACAGCCGGTATATACCACTATATAGTCACTGTATACTGCCTGCAGAGCCCTGTGTACAGCCGGTATATACCACTATATAGTCAATGTATACTGTCTGCAGAGCCCTGTGTACAGCCGGTATATACCGCTATATGGTCACTGTATACTGTCTGCAGAGTCCTGTGTACAGCCGGTATATACCACTATATAGTCACTGTATACTGTCTGCAGAGTCCTGTGTACAGTCGGTACATACCACTATATAGTCACTGTATACTGCCTGCAGAGCCCTGTGTACAGCCGGTATATACCACTATATAGTCACTGTATACTGTCTGCAGAGCTCTGTGTACAGTCGGTATATACCACTATATGGTCACTGTATACTGTCTGTACAGTCCTGGTTACAGATGGTATCTATATCTATATATAGTTACTGTATAGTAATAAATCCAAACCATAATTCAGAAATGAAAGGAGCTTTTAGTAAACTGGTCAGACACAGGTCAAAAGGTGTAACCAAGTGTCAAAACATAAAATGCTTTTATGTGACCTATTAATAGTTCTGTTAGGTCTTTGACCAGTTTTCTAAGCTCCTATAATCTTTGGATTTGCTGCTCTTACATATAATCTGCAGTATTGACTTTTACTTACACAAGAAGTCTATAGTGATAATATCGGTATAACTGGGTTGGGGGCCATTTGGATAGATTTACCACCCTACTCCCCTCATGCTGAGCCCCTAGCTATGTGTCTGTGACCGTCAGAAACTGTAGATGTTCTGTCCTGTATCCGCCATATAATGGATTGTTCTGTATCTGCAGCTCTGTAACAAGCAATGAAAGGTCAGCATTAGAAATGTGGTGGGTCCTGATGGCAGCCCCAGCTCTCGGCCTGCCTGGAGACCTGTAATATAGCCGGGTAATACTCGCTCTGTGACTAATATATAATGTAATATGTTCTCTCATCTTCTCTGTATCTGCAGGACTGAACCCCAATGGCTATAACAGTACGACAGAGATATTCGCCCGCTCGGGCTCAGACGTTCTCCTCTCCCCCGGATACAACCTGACTATAGATATGGAGAACCGTACACGGTGTGATCAGTTTATCTGGAATTATAATGGATTCTCAGGGTCACAGCGGATCAGCAGAGGAAAACAATGTAAATTGACAGAATATAACTTCACACGAATCTCTACATATAAGACATCACTGGGCGGACACCTGACCCTGATCAACGTCACCGCCAGGCACAGCGGGAATTATACCGTTATTGTAAACAACCAAACAGGAGGTCTGCTGCACTTACAATATTATACTCTGCAGGTACAAGGTAAGTGACCCCATGTGCTATCTATATACAGTCATACACAGTAACCTACACGGAGCTCACAACTACCCCGCACAGATAATAACCCCCCATACACCATACACAGAACCTGCGGCCACACTCAGGGCCGGTGTGGAGACATATATTACAGGGGGGGGGGGACACACAGAATACAGGGGGGGGGGACACACAGAATACAGGGGGGGACACATAGAATACGGGGGGGGACACATAGAATACAGGGGGGGACACAGAATACAGGAGGACACATAGAATACAGGGGGGGGACACATAGAATACAGGGGGGGACACATAGAATACAGGAGGGGACACATAGAATACAGGAGGACACATAGAATACAGGGGGGGACACATAGAATACAGGGGGGGACACATAGAATACAGGAGGGGGACACATAGAATACAGGAGGACACATAGAATACAGGAGGACACATAGAATACAGGGGGGGACACATAGAGTACAGGGGGGGACACATAGAATACAGTGGGGACACATAGAATACAGGGGAGGACACATAGAATACAGGGGGGGACACATAGAATACAGGGGGGACACATAGAATACAGGGGGGGACACATAGAATACAGGGGGGACACATAGAATACAGGGGGAGGACACATAGAATACAGGGGGGACACATAGAATACAGGGGGGGACACATAGAATACAGGGGGGACACATAGAATACAGGGGGGACACATAGAATACAGGGGGGGCACATAGAATACAGGGGGGGACATAGAATACAGGAGGACACAGAATACAGGGGGGACACATAGAATACAGGGGGGCACATAGAATACAGGGGGGACACATAGAATACAGGGGGGGACACATAGAATACAGGGGGGGACACATAGAATACAGGTGGGACACATAGAATACAGGGGGGACACATAGAATACAGGGAGGACACATAGAATACAGGGGGGACACATAGAATACAGGGGGGGACATATAGAATACAGGGGGGACACATAGAATACAGGGGGGGACACATAGAATACAGGAGGACACAGAATACAGGGGGGACACATAGAATACAGGGGGGCACATAGAATACAGGGGGGACACATAGAATACAGGGGGGGACACATAGAATACAGGGGGGGACACATAGAATACAGGGGGGGACACATAGAATACAGGGGGGAGGACACATAGAATACAGGGGGGGACACATAGAATACAGAGGGGGACACAGAATACAGGGGGGACACATAGAATATAGGGGGGACACACAGAATACAGGGGGGGACACACAGAATACAGGGGGGGACACAGAATACAGGGGGGGGCACATAGAATACAGGGGGGACACATAGAATACAGGGGGGGACACATAGAATACAGGGGGGGACACAGAATACAGGGGGGGACACAGAATACAGGGGGGGACACATAGAATACAGGGGGGGACACATAGAATACAGGGGGGACACATAGAATACAGGGGGGGCACATAGAATACAGGGGGGGACACATAGAATACAGGGGGGACACATAGAATACAGGGGGGACACATAGAATACAGGGGGGACACATAGAATACAGGGGGGACACATAGAATACAGGGGGGGCACATAGAATACAGGGGGGACACATAGAATACAGGGGGGGACACATAGAATACAGGGGGGACACATAGAATACAGGAGGACACATAGAATACAGGAGGACACATAGAATACAGGAGGGGGACACATAGAATACAGGGGGGACACATAGAATACAGGAGGACACATAGAATACAGGGGGGACACATAGAATACAGGGGGGGCACATAGAATACAGGAGGGGGACACATAGAATACAGGGGGGACACATAGAATACAGGAGGACACATAGAATACAGGGGGGACACATAGAATACAGGGAGGACACATAGAATACAGGAGGACACATAGAATACAGAGGAGGACACATAGAATACAGGGGGACACATAGAATACAGGGGGGACACATAGAATACAGGGGGACACATAGAATACAGGGGGGACACATAGAATACAGGGGGGACACATAGAATACAGGAGGACACATAGAATACAGGGGGGACACATAGAATAAGGGGGACACATAGAATACAGGAGGACACATAGAATACAGGGGGCACATAGAATACAGGGGGGACACAGAATACAGGGGGGGACACATAGAATACAGGGGGGACACATAGAATACAGGGGGACACATAGAATACAGAGGGGGACACATAGAATACGGGGGGCACATAGAATACAGGGGGGGACATGGAATACAGGGGGACACATAGAATACAGGGGGGACATAGAATACAGGGGGACACATAGAATACAGGGGGGGACAAGAATACAGGGGACACCTAGAATACAGGGGGGGCACATAGAATACAGGAGGACACATAGAATACAGGAGGGGGACACATAGAATACAAGAGGACACATAGAATACAGGGGGGACACATAGAACACAGGGGGGGACACATAGAATACAGGGGGGACACATAGAATACAGGAGGACACATAGAATACAGGAGGGGGACACATAGAATACAAGAGGACACATAGAATACAGGGGGGACACATAGAATACAGGGGGGACACATAGAATACAGGGGGGACACATAGAATACAGGGGGGACACATAGAATACAGGGGGGACACATAGAATACAGGGGGGGACACATAGAATACAGGAGGACACATAGAATACAGGGGGACACATAGAATACAGGGGGGCACATAGAATACAGGGGGGACACATAGAATACAGGGGGGACACATAGAATACAGGAGGACACATAGAATACAGGGGGGACACATAGACTACAGGAGGACACATAGAATACAGGGGGGACACAGAATACAGGAGGGGGACACATAGAATACAGGAGGACACATAGAATACAGGGGGAGACATAGAATACAGGCGGACACATAGAATACAGGGGGACACATAGAATACAGGGGGGACACATAGAATACAGGGGGGGACACATAGAATACAGGGGAGGACACATAGAATACAGGGGGGGACACATAGAATACAGGGGGGACACATAGAATACAGGGGGGACACATAGAATACAGGGGGGACACATAGAATACAGGGGGGACACATAGAATACAGGGGGACACATAGAATAGAGGGGGGACACATAGAATACAGGGGGGACAAATAGAATACAGGGGGACACATAGAATATAGGGGGGACACATAGAATACAGGAGGACACATAGAATACAGGGGGGACACATAGAATACAGGGGGACACATAGAATACAGGAGGACACATAGAATACAGGGGGGGCACATAGAATACAGAGGGACACATAGAATACAGGGGGACACATAGAATACAGGGGGGACACATAGAATACAGGGGGGACACATAGAATACAGGGGACACATAGAATACAGGAGGACACATAGAATACAGGGGGACACATAGAATACAGGGGGCACATAGAATACAGGGGGGAACATAGAATACAGGGGGGACAAGAATACAGGGGGAACATAGAATACAGGGGGGCACATAGAATACAGGGGGGACACATAGAATACAGGAGGACACATAGAATACAGGGGGGACACATAGAATACAGGGGGCACATAGAATACAGGGGGGACACATAGAATACAGGGGTGACACATAGAATAGAGGAGGACACATAGAATACAGGGGGGACACATAGAATACAGGGGGAAATAAAAAGGGACACATAGAATACAGGGGGACACATAGAATACAGGGGGGACACATAGAATACAGGGGGGACACATAGAATACAGGGGGGACACATAGAATACAGGGGGGACACATAGAATACAGGGGGGACACATAGAATACAGGGGGGACACATAGAATACAGGGGGGACACATAGAATACAGGGGGGACACATAGAATACAGGGAGGACACATAGAATACAGGGGGGGCACATAGAATACAGGGGGGACACATAGAATACAGGGGGGACACATAGAATACAGGGGGGACACAAGAATACAGGGGGGACACAGAATACAGGGGGGACACATAGAATACAGGGGGGACACATAGAATACAGGGGGACACATAGAATACAGGGGGGACACATAGAATACAGGGGGGACACATAGAATACAGGGGGGACACATAGAATACAGGGGGGACACATAGAATACAGGGGGGCACATAGAATACAGGGGGGACACATAGAATACAGGAGGACACATAGAATACAGGGGGGACACATAGAATACAGGAGGACACATAGAATACAGGAGGACACATAGAATACAGGGGGGCACATAGAATACAGGGGGGACACATAGAATACAGGGGGGACACATAGAATACAGGGGGGCACATAGAATACAGGGGGGCACATAGAATACAGGGGGGCACATAGAATACAGGGGGGACACATAGAATACAGGGGGGGACACATAGAATACAGGGGGGGCACATAGAATACAGGGGGGACACATAGAATACAGGGGGGACACATAGAATACAGGGGGGACACATAGAATACAGGGGGGGACACATAGAATACAGGAGGACACATAGAATACAGGGGGGACACATAGAATACAGGGGGGGGACACATAGAATACAGGGGGCACATAGAATACAGGGGGGCACATAGAATACAGGAGGGACACATAGAAACACAGAATACAGGGGGACACACAGAATACAGGGGGACACACATAGAATACAGGGGGACACATAGAATACAGGGGGGACACAGAATACAGGGGGGCACATAGAATACAGGGGGACACATAGAATACAGGGGGGGACACATAGAATACAGGGGGGGACACATAGAATACAGGGGGGGACACATAGAATACAGGGGGGGACACATAGAATACAGGGGGGACACATAGAATACAGGGGGGACACATAGAATACAGGGAGGACACATAGAATACAGGGGGGACACATAGAATACAGGGGGGGACACATAGAATACAGGAGGACACATAGAATACAGGGGGGACACATAGAATACAGGGGGACACATAGAATACAGGGGGACACATAGAATACAGGGGGGACACATAGAATACAGGGGGGGACACATAGCATACAGGGGGACACATAGAATACAGGGGGGGACACATAGAATACAGGGGGGACACATAGAATACAGGGAAAGGGGGACACATAGAATACAGGGGGACACAAGACAGGGGGACACATAGAATACAGGGGGACACATAGAATACAGGGGGGACACATAGAATACAGGGGGGACACATAGAATACAGGGGGGACACATAGAATACAGGACACAGAATACAGGGGGACACATAGAATACAGGGGGGCACATAGAATACAGGGGGGACACATAGAATACAGGGGGGACACATAGAATACAGGGGGGGACACATAGAATACAGGGGGGACACATAGAATACAGGGGGAGGACACATAGAATACAGGGGGACACATAGAATACAGGGGGGACACAGAATACAGGGGGGACACATAGAATACAGGGGGGACACACAGAATACAGGGGGACACACAGAATACAGGGGGGACACAGAATACAGGGGGGACACATAGAATACAGGGGGGACACATAGAATACAGGGGGGACACATAGAATACAGGGGGGAAAGACACATAGAATACAGGGGGGACACATAGAATACAGGGGGGACACATAGAATACAGGGGGGACACATAGAATACAGGGGGGACACATAGAATACAGGGGGGGACACATAGAATACAGGGGGGACACATAGAATACAGGGGGGACACATAGAATACAGGGGGGGACACATAGAATACAGGGGGGACACATAGAATACAGGGGGGGACACATAGAATACAGGGGGGGACACATAGAATACAGGGGGGACACATAGAATACAGGGGGGACACATAGAATACAGGGAGGACACATAGAATACAGGGGGGGACACATAGAATACAGGGGGGACACATAGAATACAGGAGGACACATAGAATACAAGGGGGGGACACATAGAATACAGGGGGGACACATAGAATACAGGGGGGACACATAGAATACAGGGGGACACATAGAATACAGGGGGACACATAGAATACAGGGGGGGACACATAGAATACAGGGGGGACACATAGAATACAGGAGGACACATAGAATACAGGGGGGGACACATAGAATACAGGGGAGGACAATAGAATACAGGGGGACACATAGAATACAGGGGGGGACACATAGAATACAGGGGGGACACATAGAATACAGGGGGACACATAGAATACAGGGGGGACACATAGAATACAGGGGGACACATAGAATACAGGGGGGACACATAGAATACAGGGGGGACACATAGAATACAGGGGGACACATAGAATACAGGGGGGGACACATAGAATACAGGGGGGACACATAGAATACAGGGGGGACACATAGAATACAGGGGGGACACATAGAATACGGGGGGGACACATAGAATACAGGGGGGAAATAGAATACAGGGGGGACATAGAATACAGGGGGGACACATAGAATACAGGGGGGACATAGAATACAGGGGGGCACATAGAATACAGGGGGGGACATAGAATACAGGGGGACACATAGAATACAGGGGGGGACATAGAATACAGGGGGGACACATAGAATACAGGGGGGACACATAGAATACAGGGGGACACATAGAATACAGGGGGGGACACATAGAATACAGGAGGACACATAGAATACAGGGGGGACACATAGAATACAGGGGGGACACATAGAATACAGGGGGGAACATAGAATACAGGGGGACACATAGAATACAGGGGGGGACACATAGAATACAGGGGGGACACATAGAATACAGGGGGGACACATAGAATACAGGGGGGACACATAGAATACAGGGGGGACACATAGAATACAGGGGGGACACATAGAATACAGGGGGGACACATAGAATACAGGGGGGACACATAGAATACAGGGGGACACATAGAATACAGGGGGACACATAGAATACAGGGGGGGCACATAGAATACAGGAGGACACATAGAATACAAGGGGGACACATAGAATACAGGGGGACACATAGAATACAGGGGGGACACATAGAATACAGGGGGGACACATAGAATACAGGGGGGACACATAGAATACAGGGGGGACACATAGAATACAGGGGGACACATAGAATACAGGGGGACACATAGAATACAGGGGGGACACATAGAATACAGGGGGACACATAGAATACAGGGGGGACACATAGAATACAGGGGGACACATAGAATACAGGGGGGACACATAGAATACAGGGGGGACACATAGAATACAGGGGGGACACATAGAATACAGGGAGGACACATAGAATACAGGGGGGACACATAGAATACAGGGGGGACACATAGAATACAGGGGGGACACATAGAATACAGGGGGGACACATAGAATACAGGGGGACACATAGAATACAGGGGGGACACATAGAATACAGGGGGACACATAGAATACAGGGGGACACATAGAATACAGGGGGGACACATAGAATACAGGGGGGACACATAGAATACAGGGGGGACACATAGAATACAGGGGGACACATAGAATACAGGGGGGGACACATAGAATACAGGGGGACACATAGAATACAGGGGGGACACATAGAATACAGGGGGGACACATAGAATACAGGGGGGACACATAGAATACAGGGGGACACATAGAATACAGGGGGGACACATAGAATACAGGGGGGACACATAGAATACAGGGGGACACATAGAATACAGGGGGGACACATAGAATACAGGGGGGACACATAGAATACAGGGGGGACACATAGAATACAGGGGGGCACATAGAATACAGGGGGGACACATAGAATACAGGGGGGGACACATAGAATACAGGGGGGACACATAGAATACAGGGGGGACACATAGAATACAGGGGGGGACACATAGAATACAAAGGGGGGACACATAGAATACAGGGGGGGACACATAGAATACAGGGGGGACACATAGAATACAGGGGGACACATAGAATACAGGGGGGACACATAGAATACAGGGGGACACATAGAATACAGGGGGGACACATAGAATACAGGGGGGACACATAGAATACAGGGGGGACACATAGAATACAGGGGGGACACATAGAATACAGGGGGGACACATAGAATACAGGGGGGACACATAGAATACAGGGGGGGACACATAATACAGGGGGACACAAGGGGGGACACATAGAATACAGGGGGGGACACATAGAATACAGGGGGGACACATAGAATACAGGGGGGACACATAGAATACAGGGGGGACACATAGAATACAGGGGGACACATAGAATACAGGGGGGACACATAGAATACAGGGGGACACATAGAATACAGGGGGGACACATAGAATACAGGGGGGACACATAGAATACAGGGGGGACACATAGAATACAGGGGGGACACATAGAATACAGGGGGGACACATAGAATACAGGGGGGACACATAGAATACAGGGGGACACATAGAATACAGGGGGGACACATAGAATACAGGGGGACACATAGAATACAGGGGGGACACATAGAATACAGGGGGGGACACATAGAATACAGGGGGGACACATAGAATACAGGGGGGACACATAGAATACAGGGGGACACATAGAATACAGGGGGGACACATAGAATACACAGGGGGACACATAGAATACAGGGGGGACACATAGAATACAGGGGGGACACATAGAATACAGGGGGACACATAGAATACAGGGGGACACATAGAATAAAGGGGGACACATAGAATACAGGGGGACACATAGAATACAGGGGGGACACATAGAATACAGGGGGACACATAGAATACAGGGGGACACATAGAATACAGGGGGGACACATAGAATACAGGGGGACACATAGAATACAGGGGGGACACATAGAATACAGGGGGGACACATAGAATACAGGGGGGACACATAGAATACAGGGGGGACACATAGAATACAGGGGGGACACATAGAATACAGGGGGGACACATAGAATACAGGGGGGACACATAGAATACAGGGGGGGACACATAGAATACAGGGGGGACACATAGAATACAGGGGGGACACATAGAATACAGGGGGGACACATAGAATACGAGGGGGACACATAGAATACAGGGGGGACACATAGAATACAGGGGGGACACATAGAATACAGGGGGGACACATAGAATACAGGAGGGGGACACATAGAATACAGGGGGGACACATAGAATACAGGGGGGACACATAGAATACAGGGGGGACACATAGAATACAGGGGGGGACACATAGAATACAGGGGGACACATAGAATACAGGGGGGACACATAGAATACAGGGGGGACACATAGAATACAGGGGGGACACATAGAATACAGGGGGGACACATAGAATACAGGGGGGACACATAGAATACAGGGGGGACACATAGAATACAGGGGGGACACATAGAATACAGGGGGACACATAGAATACAGGGGGGACACATAGAATACAGGGGGGACACATAGAATACAGGGGGACACATAGAATACAGGGGGGACACATAGAATACAGGGGGACACATAGAATACAGGGGGGACACATAGAATACAGGGGGGGCACATAGAATACAGGGGGGACACATAGAATACAGGGGGGGACACATAGAATACAGGGGGGACACATAGAATACAGGGGGAACATAGAATACAGGGGGACACATAGAATACAGGGGGCACATAGAATACAGGGGGGGCACATAGAATACAGGGGGGCACATAGAATACAGGGGGGACACATAGAATACAGGGGGACACATAGAATACAGGGGGGACACATAGAATACAGGGGGGACACATAGAATACAGGGGGGACACAAAGAATAAGGGGGGACACATAGAATACAGGGGGGACACATAGAATACAGGGGGGACACATAGAATACAGGGGGACACATAGAATACAGGGGGGACACATAGAATACAGGGGGGACACATAGAATACAGGGGGGACACATAGAATACAGGGGGGACACATAGAATACAGGGGGGACACATAGAATACAGAGGGGGACACATAGAATACAGGGGGGGACACATAGAATACAGGGGGGGACACATAGAATACAGGGGGGACACATAGAATACAGGGGGGGACACATAGAATACAGGGGGGACACATAGAATACAGGGGGGACACATAGAATACAGGGGGGACACATAGAATACAGGGGGGACACATAGAATACAGGGGGGACACATAGAATAACGGGGGGACACATAGAATACAGGGGGGACACATAGAATACAGGGGGGACACATAGAATACAGGGGGGACACATAGAATACAGGGGGGACACATAGAATACAGGGGGGACACATAGAATACAGGGGGGGACACATAGAATACAGGGGGGACACATAGAATACAGGGGGGACACATAGAATACAGGGGGACACATAGAATACAGGGGGGGACACATAGAATACAGGGGGGACACATAGAATACAGGGGGGACACATAGAATACAGGGGGGACACATAGAATACAGGGGGGACACATAGAATACAGGGGGGACACATAGAATACAGGGGGACACATAGAATACAGGGGGGGACACATAGAATACAGGGGGGGACACATAGAATACAGGGGGGACACATAGAATACAGGGGGACACATAGAATACAGGGGGGGACACATAGAATACAGGGGGGACACATAGAATACAGGGGGGGGACACATAGAATACAGGGGGGACACATAGAATACAGGGGGGACACATAGAATACAGGGGGGACACATAGAATACAGGGGGGACACATAGAATACAGGGGGGACACATAGAATACAGGGGGGACACATAGAATACAGGGGGGGACACATAGAATACAGGGGGGACACATAGAATACAGGGGAGGACACATAGAATACAGGGGGGACACATAGAATACAGGGGGGACACATAGAATACAGGGGGACACATAGAATACAGGGGGGACACATAGAATACAGGGGGGACACATAGAATACAGGGGGGACACATAGAATACAGGGGGGACACATAGAATACAGGGGGGACACATAGAATACAGGGGGGACACATAGAATACAGGGGGGCACATAGAATACAGGGGGGACACATAGAATACAGGGGGGACACATAGAATACAGGGGGGACACATAGAATACAGGGGGGACACATAGAATACAGGGGGGACACATAGAATACAGGGGGGGACACATAGAATACAGGGGGGACACATAGAATACAGGGGGGACACATAGAATACAGGGGGACACATAGAATACAGGGGGGACACATAGAATACAGGGGGGACACATAGAATACAGGGGGGACACATAGAATACAGGGGGACACAAGAATACAGGGGGGGCACATAGAATACAGGGGGGACACATAGAATACAGGGGGGACACATAGAATACAGGGGGACACATAGAATACAGGGGGGCACATAGAATACAGGGGGACACATAGAATACAGGGGGGACACATAGAATACAGGGGGGACACATAGAATAAAGGGGGACACATAGAATACAGGGGGGACACATAGAATACGGGGGGGGCACATAGAATACAGGGGGACACATAGAATACAGGGGGGACACATAGAATACAGGGGGGACACATAGAATACAGGGGGGACACATAGAATACAGGGGGGACACATAGAATACAGGGGGACACATAGAATACAGGGGGGACACATAGAATACAGGGGGGACACATAGAATACAGGGGGGACACATAGAATACAGGGGGGACACATAGAATACAAGGGGGACACAGAATACAGGGGACACATAGAATACAGGGGGGACACATAGAATACAGGGGGGGACACATAGAATACAGGGGGACACATAGAATACAGGGGGGACACATAGAATACGGGGGGGGGGACACATAGAATACAGGGGGGACACATAGAATACAGGGGGGGCACATAGAATACAGGGGGACACATAGAATACAGGGGGGACACATAGAATACAGGGGGGACACATAGAATACAGGGGGGACACATAGAATACAGGGGGGACACATAGAATACAGGGGGGACACATAGAATACAGGGGGGACACATAGAATACAGGGGGACACATAGAATACAAGGGGGACACATAGAATACAGGGGGCACATAGAATACAGGGGGGACACATAGAATACAGGGGGGACACATAGAATACAGGGGGGACACATAGAATACAGGGGGGACACATAGAATACAGGGGGGACACATAGAATACAGGGGGGACACATAGAATACAGGGGGACACATAGAATACAGGGGGGACACATAGAATACAGGGGGACACATAGAATACAGGGGGGACACATAGAATACAGGGGGGGACACATAGAATACAGGGGGGACACATAGAATACAGGGGGGACACATAGAATACAGGGGGGGCACATAGAATACAGGGGGGACACATAGAATACAGGGGGGACACATAGAATACAGGGGGGACACATAGAATACAGGGGGGACACATAGAATACAGGGGGGACACATAGAATACAGGGGGACACATAGAATACAGGGGGGACACATAGAATACAGGGGGGACACATAGAATACAGGGGGGCACATAGAATACAGGGGGGACACATAGAATACAGGGGGGACACATAGAATACAGGGGGACAATAGAATAAGGGGGACACATAGAATACAGGGGGGACACATAGAATACAGGGGGGACACATAGAATACAGGGGGGACACATAGAATACAGGGGGGACACATAGAATACAGGGGGGACACATAGAATACAGGGGGACACATAGAATACAGGGAGGACACATAGAATACAGGGGGGACACATAGAATACAGGGGGACACATAGAATACAGGGGGGACACATAGAATACAGGGGGGACACATAGAATACAGGGGGGACACATAGAATACAGGGGGGACACATAGAATGGACACAAGGGGGACACATAGAATACAGGGGGGACACATAGAATACAGGGGGGACACATAGAATACAGGGGGGGACACATAGAATACAGGGGGGACACATAGAATACAGGGGGACACATAGAATACAAGGGGGACACATAGAATACAGGGAGGACACATAGAATACAGGGGGACACATAGAATACAGGGGGGACACATAGAATACAGGGGGGACACATAGAATACAGGGGGGACACATAGAATACAGGAGGACACATAGAATACAGGAGGACACATAGAATACAGGGGGGACACATAGAATACAGGGGGGACACATAGAATACAGGGGGGACACATAGAATACGGGGGGACACATAGAATACAGGGGGACACATAGAATACAGGGGGGGACACATAGAATACAGGAGGACACATAGAATACAGGGGGGACACATAGAATACAGGGGGGACACATAGAATACAGGGGGGACACATAGAATACAGGGAGGACACATAGAATACAGGGGGGACACATAGAATACAGGGGGGACACATAGAATACAGGGGGGACACATAGAATACAGGGGGGACACATAGAATACAGGAGGACACATAGAATACAGGGGGGACACATAGAATACAGGAGGACACATAGAATACAGGGGGGAACATAGAATACAGGGGGGACACATAGAATACAGGGGGGACACATAGAATACAGGGGGGACACATAGAATACAGGGACACATAGAATACAGGGGGGACACATAGAATACAGGGGGGACACATAGAATACAGGGGGACACATAGAATACAAGGGGACACATAGAATACAGGGGGGACACATAGAATACAGGAGGACACATAGAATACAGGGGGGACACATAGAATACAGGGAGGACACATAGAATACAGGGGGACACATAGAATACAGGGGGGGACACATAGAATACAGGGGGACACATAGAATACAGGGGGGGACACATAGAATACAGGGGGACACATAGAATACAGGGAGGACACATAGAATACAGGGGGGACACATAGAATACAGGGGGGACACATAGAATACAGGGGGGACACAGAATACAGGAGGGGACACATAGAATACAGGGGGGACACATAGAATACAGGGGGGACACATAGAATACAGGGGGGACACATAGAATACAGGGGGGACACATAGAATACAGGAGGACACATAGAATACAGGGGGGACACATAGAATACAGGAGGACACATAGAATACAGGGGGGACACATAGAATACAGGGGGGACACATAGAATACAGGGGACACATAGAATACAGGGGGGACACATAGAATACAGGGGGGACACATAGAATACAGGGGGGACACATAGAATACAGGGGGGACACATAGAATACAGGGGGGACACATAGAATACAGGGGGGACACATAGAATACAGGGGGGACACATAGAATACAGGAGGACACATAGAATACAGGGGGGACACATAGAATACAGGGGGACACATAGAATACAGGGGGGACACATAGAATACAGGGGGGACACATAGAATACAGGGGGGACACATAGAATACAGGGGGACACATAGAATACAGGGGGGACACATAGAATACAGGGGGGACACATAGAATACAGGGGGGACACATAGAATACAGGGGGGACACATAGAATACAGGGGGACACATAGAATACAGGGGGGACACATAGAATACAGGGGGGACACATAGAATAGGGGGACACATAGAATACAGGGGGGACACATAGAATACAGGGAGGACACATAGAATACAGGGGGGACACATAGAATACAGGGGGACACATAGAATACAGGGGGAGGACACATAGAATACAGGGGGGACACATAGAATACAGGGGGACACATAGAATACAGGGGGACACATAGAATACAGGGGGGACACATAGAATACAGGGGGACACATAGAATACAGGGGGGGACACATAGAATACAGGGGGGACACATAGAATACACGGGGGGACACATAGAATACAGGGGGACACATAGAATACCGGGGGGACACATAGAATACAGGGGGACACATAGAATACAGGGGGGACACATAGAATACAGGGGGGACACATAGAATACAGGGGGGGACACATAGAATACAGGGGGGACACATAGAATACAGGGGGGACACATAGAATACAGGGGGGACACATAGAATACAGGGGGGACACATAGAATACAGGAGGACACATAGAATACAGGGGGGGACACATAGAATACAGGGGGGACACATAGAATACAGGGGGGACACATAGAATACAGGGGGGACACATAGAATACAGGGGGGGACACATAGAATACAGGGGGGACACATAGAATACAGGGGGAGGACACATAGAATACAGGGGGGACACATAGAATACAGGGGGGACACATAGAATACAGGGGGGGCACATAGAATACAGGGGGGACACATAGAATACAGGGGGGACACATAGAATACAGGGGGGCACATAGAATACAGGGGGGACACATAGATACACGGGGGGACACATAGAATACAGGGGGGACACATAGAATACAGGGGGACACATAGAATACAGGGGGGACACATAGAATACCGGGGGGACACATAGAATACAGGGGGGCACATAGAATACAGGGGGAGGACACATAGAATACAGGGGGGACACATAGAATACAGGGGGGACACATAGAATACAGGGGGGACACATAGAATACAGGGAGGACACATAGAATACAGGGGGACACATAGAATACCGGGGGGGCACATAGAATACAGGGGGGACACATAGAATACGGGGGGACACATAGAATACAGGGGGGGACACATAGAATACAGGGGGGACACATAGAATACAGGGGGGACACATAGAATACCAGGGGGACACATAGAATACAGGGGGACACATAGAATACAGGGGGGGACACATAGAATACAGGGGGGACACATAGAATACAGGGGGGGACACATAGAATACAGGGGACTTGTCATTCTGGCTGCAGAGTGAATGCCGTAGGAAAGTCGCACAAATACCCATTTTCTCCACTTCTCCCCATTCTGGATTATTTTCCGGCTTCCCAGCACATTGTACAGAATAATAAATGGGGCCATTATGGAGAACAATTTGTCCTGTAAACATTAACCCCTCATATGGCTCTGTGAGCAGAAAAATAACAATGTTATCGGGTGTGGAAGTCGGAGTCAAAAAAAAAAAAAATCAAAAAAATGTCACCTGTTGGAAATGGTAAAGAGTAGATGGGGAGGGTTTACATATGTGATCACCTATATCCGTGCTGGGCACTGATACACAGGATATACAAAGCTCTGCGTCTATAAATCTATATATACTTTGAATAAGGCCGCTCAGAGTCTGTTTACACTGAGAAGGACCTCTGGGGTCACATCTGGCATCATTACACATAATGACACGACGTGACCCCTGAGACCCAATCAGCGGTCGCTGACTACAGATAGAAGCGTCCGAAGAGAACAGAGCCGCTGCAGAGCGTAGGAATGGTGAGTACATTGTTTTTTTGTTTGTCACCTCTCTTGGCCCTCCGCTTATTATACTCGGGGGTCTGAAGAGACCCCTGAGTATAATAATAGCTAGTAAGTGGTGACAATTGGAACATTATAAAAGTTGGAACATTATACTGTGTGCAGGAGCCGCTATGGGACGTAACACTGTGTGCAGGGGCCACTATGAAACGTAATACCGTGTGCAGGGGCTGCTATGGGACGTAACACTGTGTGCAGGGGCCGCTATGGGACGTAACACTGTGTGGAGGGGCTGCTATGGGACATATACCGTGTGCAGGGGCCGCTATGGGACGTAATACCGTGTGCAGGGGCCACTATGAGACCTAATACCATGTGCAGGGGCCGCTATGGGACGTAACACCGTGTGCAGGGACCGCTATGGGACGTAATACCGTGTGCAGGGGCTGCTATGAGACATAACACCGTGTACAGGGGCCGCTATGGGGCGTAATACCGTGTGCAGTGTCCGCTATGGGACGTAATACCGTGTGAAGGGGCTGCTATGGGACGTAATACCGTGTGCAGGGGCCGCAATGGGACATATACCGTGTGCAGGGGCCGCTATGGGACGTAATACCGTGTGCAGGGGCCGCTATGGGACGTAATACCGTGTGAAGGGGCTGCTATGGGACGTAATACCGTGTGCAGGGGCCGCAATGGGACATATACCGTGTGCAGGGGCCGCTATGGGACGTAATACCGTGTGCAGGGGCCGCTATGGGACATATACCGTGTGCAGGGGCCGCTATGGGACGTAATACCGTGTGCAGGGGCCTCTATGGGACGTAATACCATGTGCAGGGGCCGCTATGGGACGTAATACCGTGTGCAGGGGCCGCTATGGGACATATTACCATGTGCAGGGGCTGCTATGGGACGTAATACCGTGTGCAGGGGCTGCTATGAGACATAATACCATGTGCAGGGGCTGCTATGGGACGTAATACCGTGTGCAGGGACCGCTATGGGACGTAATACCGTGTGCAGGGGCTGCTATGAGACATAACACCGTGTACAGGGGCCGCTATGGGGCGTAATACCGTGTGCAGTGTCCGCTATGGGACGTAATACCGTGTGCAGGGGCTGCTATGGGACGCAATACCGGGTGCAGGGGCCGCTATGGGACATATACCGTGTGCAGGGGCCGCTATGGGACGTAATACCGTGTGCAGGGACCACTACAGGACGTAATAATGTGTGCAGGGGCCGCTATGGGACATAATACCATGTGCAGGGGCTGCTATGAGACATAATACCATGTGCAGGGGCTGCTATGGGACATTATTCTGTATAACAGTGTGTTTTCTGTCTTTGAAGGATGTGTTTTTGCACAGAAAACACAGTCTTTTTTTTTTCTGCGCAAAAATGCACCATGTGAACGCAGTAAGTTTATGCATCCTAAAGCATCTGGTGGCAGCACTTCTGTTATGGTTTGTGGTATATGACTTTAGTTTAGGGGTCATCATACTTACAATTATTGACCGGCACTCCGAGTACCTCATCTTTGATTTTTTTTTTTTTTATTAAAATCGGTACGCCGAACAAAAAAGGTTGCCTACCCTGTGCTAATATATATAATATTATTAATAATATATATAATTACCATTGTCGGTCACCATTGTTCCAATTTTAAGTTCTCTTGGAGAAAGCCAGGATTTGATTTTTTTGATTGAGGACACGGAGCAGTTCCTCTCCCGTGTGACTTCGTCGGCGCCCAGGCAAACGAGGTGAGAACAGCGTGATACCGCTGTGCCCTGCACATGTGGTATGCTGGAGGAGCATTGGAATTGTCCCTGTAGTGCAGGCTGAGGAGCGGTGGAGGACGAGGCGGACATTGTTGCACGGACCAACGGCGTGAGAACATGGAGGGCAGAATTTGAATCACCTGTCCAAGGTGCTGGTGTGTCTGGGCAAGCACCACATTAACCCAGTGGTCCGTAAATGACATATATTGTCCTTGACCATAGTTACAGCTCCATACGTCGGTGCGGCCGTGCACTTACAGACACCCGACAGGCTCAAGGACTGGCCCACCTTCTCTTCTACATATTTGTGCAGGGCTGCACTGCCTTTTTTGGCAAAGAAATGACGGCTTGGGACTCTCCACCTCGGCTCGGCGCAAGCCATCAGTTCTCTGAAAGGTGCAGAGTGCACCAAGTGGAAAGGAGTGACTGCAGCACCAGCAACTTGGACAGGAGCACGTTCAGCTTCTGCACCGTTGGATGAGTGCACGCATACTGTTGTCTGTTAGATATAGATTCTGTGATGGATTGCTGACGCAATAACTGACTAGGAGGAGGAGGAAGAGCATCACCATCAGCAGATGATGGGAAGGACACATAGCTTCCTTCAGCTGAGGTGGTGGAGCCTTGACTGCCTGAAATGGGGTGCGTGCCACTGGGTGCTGCAGCGGTTGCTGCGACAGGCTGGACCACTACATTGGAGCCACGGCTCTCCCAGGCCACTTTATGGTGACGCTGCATATATTGGCGCAGGGCTGTGGTGGCAACATTGGCACCCTGGCCATGCTTCACTTTCTGCCCACAGATTGAACATATGGCCATGTTCACCTCCCCCGGCGACTTTACAAAACTGCCACACCACCGAGTAGGTGATTTTTTTTTTCCCCCCCAGCCTCCCCCCACCACTCCGCAATAACTGACTGCTACTGCCACTGCCTCCATGAACCCCTGCACCACTGCTTTCCGGGCAGGTAGGCTGCTGCGAAGCGGGTGGTCTACCCCGTGCACATTTAGCTCCCATCCTCACACTGCTGCCACCCCTGACTCCCCCGGCTGCCTCATGTGCAAGCTGCAACCCTCTGCTCCTGATGACGATGAGGCCCCTTTGTCACCCAGCTCCCAATTTCAATCGGCTCATCGTCATCCACTACTGTCTTCAGGTCACTGATGTCCTCCTCAACACCAGCTTCCTTGCCACTCTCCTCATCACTACTTGCCCGCCTACCGGAGGAACGGCGGCTGTCGCCTCCACATCTTGGCTGAGCAGTAGCTGCTGACTGTCCTCTAGTACCTCCTCCTCACTGTCAGTGGATCTGAGCCCACAGCATAGAGTACTTCTCTAGCGCGGGAACAGAAAAGGACAGAGACAGGTTGAGGACAGGTGAGAGAACACAGGGCCTCTGCCGGGCCATGCCAACTAAGGGGTTTTGTCTAGCCGAACCCACCGACTCTTGACTGAGGGTGTCTGATGTGACTTGGGATGAATTGGATGACCGAGTCGACTCAGTCCCCAACCGTTGGGTTGCTAGTCAAGACATGACTGCTACTTGACACTGGGACCAGCCTCTGTAAGTGACTCCTGCTGCCACGCCCCCTTACTACCCTTGCGACCTGTGCCTAAACATTTAGCCCAAAACGGCAAATATGCCCTAATTTTTTTCACCCACTAATGAACACCAATAAAAAAAAAAAAAAAAAACGAGTGATAAAGGCAGGGAATTTGTAGCTCAGAATTATTTAATTAATAATATTTATAAATGGCCAGCAACTTTATACTGTTAACAAAATGCTGAATATGAACCTTTTTATGTGTTTTGACACTAATAAAGACCTTTAAATAAGTGATAACCCGCTAAGAATTATTGAATTAATATTGACAATACTGTATTGAAAAATGGGCTGCAACAACTTTATACTGGTAACAAAATTGTGAATATGGTCGAATATGTCTTTCCCAACGTTAAAGACGTTTATTACAGATACGTGCAGATATTATTGGATGATAATTCAGTTTTCTTTGGCACAATAGTACTGACTAATGTTATGCTTTGCAAGAACAGTAAAATAAGCCCCTTATACTAAACACCTTTAAAAAACTTTTATGTACAGATACGTGCAGATAGCAGTATATGATAATTCAGTTTTTCTACTATACTGCACTGCAAAAGGCTTGTTCTGTTCCACCTTGAAGACACAGCTACTGAGTAAAGAGCAGCAGTATAATGGCAGTGAGTGCTGCAATTGTAATATGCTGCAAATTCTTGCCGTAAATTGTTGCATAGTTGTGTCACAGAAGAAGCTTGAGAGTAGATTATATGGGATAATCAGCATTTTACTTCTTAGAACATGAGGTAAACAGCATCAAAACATTTAACACAGCAAAACTTGAAAGTAAAAAGGACCTTTTACAATAAGAGATAAAAAAACAAGGTACAGCAAGTCTCACATAGCATACCATTACACTCTATTCAGCATATAACACTAATAACATCGCCATCTACTGTCAGATAGATGTTAAACTTCTCCTACAAATAAACCAAGTCTATCTGTTGCCATATATATGTATATAGTATAAATACCAACACCCTTTCTCCAACAGTAAGAACCCTATTCAGTTAAATATAATCTCTTCATCAGTCTCTGGTGTCTTTCAGCACTCAACGCCTTTGTGAAAATATCTGCTGTCATATCTTCAGTTGGGCAGTATTCTAAATTCGGAATTCCTTGTTCCTGATGATCCCTTAAGAAATGAAACTTCACATCAATGTGTTTAGTTTCTGGGATTAACTCATTCCATCTGTATCCCTAGGTAATGCTTCACATTTCCCAGATCTTTGATCTCAAAGTGTTGATCCAAAATTTTCCATATTTTAGCTTCATCCCTTTCTCTTTCAAAACAAACTAAAATATCATCAACATATATCAGTACATAGATCCATCTGTCATCTAGTTTCTTGTGTATAGACAGGGATCCACTTCCTTCTTAGAAAATGTTCATTTATGAGCACTTCAGTGATTTTATCATTCCACGCTTTAGCGGCTTGTTTTAAACCGTTATACTTTTCTGTAGCTTACAAACCATGTTTGGTTTCTCTTTATCTTTGAATCCTGGAGGTTGTTCCATGTAAATTTCTTCTGTTAAATCTCCATTCCAAAATACTGTCTTTACATCCAGATGTTTCAATTCCATTCCTTTAGTAGCTGCAGTGGCTTAAGCAAAGTTCTGATTGTAGTATGCTTGACAACTGGAGCAAATGTTTCATCATAGTCTTCTCCGTATTTTTTGAGAATAACCTTTTAGCTACGAGCTTGCTCGGTATTGTTCAGCGGTGCCATCTGTTTGATATTTAACTTTAAAAACCCATTTACATCCTATAGCTTTTCTCCCTTTTGGTAATTCTGTCAGTGTCCATGTCTTTGAATCATGCATGGATTTCATTTCTGTTTCTGTAGCCTTTATCCACTTATTGGCCTCTTCTTCTGAAAGTTGAGATATATCCTCCCAAGATGTAGGTTCATATACTTTATTTGTACTTGCCTTGTATGAAAGACGTACAGGTGGTTTTCCTTTGTTTTCTCTCATTGAACGTCTTGGTTCTGTGTCTGTCTGTAGTTCTATCTCTTCACTTTCAGTATTTTGAACTTTATCAATTTCAACTTCTTTTTCATCAGATGTTCCTGGACTTATATCACTGTTGTCTCTCTCATTTCTCATTTCCAGTGATGTCATAATGTTATCATTTAGATCTTCAATGAATGTTACACTGTTACTCACCGTAACTCTGTCTTTTTTAGGATCTAGGATTCTGTATCCTTTGCAGTTGTCACTATATCCAACAAATATTCCTTCTATGGCTCTGTTTTGAAGTTTGGAGCGTTTCTCTTCTGGAACAAAAACAAAAGCTTTGCAACCAAAAACTCTTAAATGATTCACACTTGGTTTCTTACCATGCCACAGTTCATATGGGGTTTTTCCAGTTTTCTTGAAAAAAGTCTATTTTGCAGATAAGTAGCTGTCATTGCTGCTTCACCCCAGTATTTCTCTGGTAGTTTGGAATCTGTTAGCATGCATCTTATCATTTCAGTCAGAGTTCCTGTTTTTCCTTTCTGCTACGCCATTTTGTTCAGGTGTGTATGGAACAGTTTTGTGATGCTCTATTCCATTCTGTCTTAAATAGTTCTCTATTTGGTGTCCTGTGAATTCACCTCCATTATCACTTCTAATGATGATTGGCTTCCTCTGAAACTTATTATACGACTTTGACACGTATTCTTCTAATTTACTGAAAACTTCACTTTTGTTCTTTATTAAGTACGTGACTGTGTATCTTGAGTAGTCATCTATAAAAGTCACCATATATCTATTACCTCCTGATGTGGTTACTTTCATGGGTCCACATACATCAGTATGCACCAAGTCAAGTGGTTTTGTGCCTTTTGTTTCACTCTCTTTAGGTATACACACTCTTGTAGCTTTAGATTTTATACAACATTCACATCTTACAATAATTGAGCAATCAGATATCAACAGATCTTTTGTCAAATTTCTGTTCTGTAATGCCATGATACTCTCAGGATGTCTGTGTCCTAAGCGCCTATGCCACATGTGAATACAATTCTTGTGATCATGTGTACATAACTTCATCTGTTCCTTTAATGTGTCTAGATGATATAATTGTTCACCTGCTTTTACATTTATTATTATCTTGTCTCCTGCTAGGATTGTACATTCATCATCTTTGAATTTTACAGTAAGTCCTTTAGCTGTTAGACGTTTTACAGATAATAGTCCTCCATCTAGTCCTGGAACATATAACACATCCTTTACTAGTATCTTTGAATTATGCCCAAATTTATCAGAATAGATTAGCATTCCTTGTCCAGTACCTTCCGCGGTTATTTTGCTCCCATCTGCAAGGTAAATAGCTTCCTTCTTATTTAGATCAAGTTCAGTAAAGAAGCTCTTATTACTTGTCATGTGACTTGTTGCTCCTGAGTCAATATACCAACTCATTGAAAACCTTTTATCGGTTACTTTAAATGTACCATTCCAGTGATCTGCATGTGGGTTAGATATTGTGCTTTTCACCTTCTGTTTACTTTCTTTATGGTATAACTTCTGTTCTGCTTTCCATATAGTACAGTCTTTCTTTAAATGTCCCTTTTTCTTGCATCTGAAACATTCTCTTGTTTCTGTTTTATAGGTCCTCTTATCTGTAATTTTAAGAGCATTTACACTGTCCTTTTCTGTGGAATCATTTGTTTGTTCTTTCCTTCTCTGGTATTCATCTATGAGTCGTGTTTTTACAAACTCTAGTGTGATTTCTGCTTCAGGTCTTGTTTCTAGTGCATTTATCAAAGCAGTGTATGAATCCGGCAAGCTACACAATAATATTGCTGCTACATGACTTTCTTTAATATCTTCACCAACTGATCTCAGCTGTGTTATCACTTCTATCATGGAGTTTATGTGCTCCTGCATGTCTTCCTGTGCACTTAATCTCATCTTGTAAAGTTCCTTAGCAGAAACAATTTGTGATTTAAGCTGGATCCTTCATGTAACTTTCTCAATGCTTCCCACATTCCCTTTGCTGTATTCTCATTCCTTATGTGGATTAACTGATCATCTTCCACTAATAAGCTGATAGTAGCTCTTGCTTGTCTGTTTTTCTTATCCCATGTCTCATTATTATCATTGGGTCTATCTGTAGTGATTACATCCCATAAATCATCTTTAGACAATAACATCTCCACTTTGAACTTCCATAACTGATAATTCTCATTGTTCAGCTTAGCTACTGTAAGTCTGAGTTCTGAATTGCTGGTCATTTTAACTTGTCTTACTTGTTTGGAGAGAATTGTTCTGAAGAATCCTTTTGCATTCACTGGGTCTTTTTGTCCTCTATGCCTGGGCCCATAACCTGTTGCATAGTTGTGTCACAGAAGAAGCTTGAGAGTAGATTATATGGGATAATCAGCATTTACTTCTTAGAACATGAGGTAAACAGCATCAAAACGTTAACACAGCAAAACTTGAAAGTAAAAAGGACCTTTTACAATAGAGAGATAAAAAGCAAGGTACAGCAAGTCTCACATAGCATACCATTACACTCTATTCAGCATATAACACTAATAACATCGCCATCTACTGTCAGATAGATGTAAACTTCTCCTGCAAACAAATAAGTCTATCTGTTGCATATATATGTATATAGTACATACCAACATAAATGACCCTGCACCACCCCAAATTCTTCTCTCAATTCCTCCCTATCCTTTCCCTACAGATCTAAGGCTCAGCCTCTTTCCTGAACTTCTATCTGTATTCTAAGTCTCTCCCTAGCTCCTGCCGACATCTTTCCCTACAGTAAGAGCGATGTGGAATGACTGTACCTAAAATGGCCGAGGGTTTTTATAAGGCTGTGACATCACCGGGCCAGCTGGCTGCTGATTAGCTGCACGCTTGGCATTGTGGGTGATCCTGTGCTCCCAGAGTCCCTTTCCCCTTAGGCCTAACATGTGCGGGTGGCCATTTAAAAAAAAAAAAAAAAAAAAAATGCAATTCGAAGAGTGAAGAAATCCGGAATCGTGTCTAATCGAAGATTTCCTGAAATTCGGATCAAATTCCAATTCTGCAGAATCGATTCGCTAATTTCTAGTCTTGCGGGACAAATTTTTCTTCATGATGCTACCATTTATTATACCGTCCAATGTACTGTGAAGCTGGGAAAAAAATTCAAAATGGGGTGGATTTGAAGAAAAACTGCATTTGTACGATTTTTCTTATGGGCTTCGTTTTACGGTGTTCACTGTGCAGCCAAAATAACAGATCACCTGTATTCTGTGTTTCGCTATGATTCCGGGGATACCAAATTTATATGATTTTATTTACATTTTAATCCCTTAACAAAAATCCAAACTGTGCAAATTTTTTTTTTTTTCTAAAAGTCACCATATTCTGATACCCAAAACTTTTTTTTTTTATACTTCTGTGTACGGGGATACATAGGGTGTCTTTTTTTGCAGGAACAGGTGTACTTTTTAGTTATACCATCTTGGGGAATGTCTATCATTTTGATCACTTTTTACTCTAAATTTTTATCAGAGGCAAAACATTGAAAAAAGGCTGGTTTGGCACTTATGATTATTTTTTTTTTTTTTTCCCGCTACGGCGTTTACCATACAGGAAAAATATTTTGATACATTTGTAGAGCGGGTGTTTTTTGGACATAGGGATACCTAAAGTGTATGTGTTTCACAGTATTTAAGTAGTTTTATATGTGTTCTAGGGAAAGGGGGTGATTTGAACTTTTAATAATTTTTATATACAGTACAGACCAAAAGTTTGGACACACCTTCTCATTCCAAGAGTTTTCTGTATTTTCATGACTATAAAAATTGTAGATTCACAATGAAGGCATCAAAACTATGAATTATCACACGTGGAATTATATACTTAACAAAAAGTGTGAAACAACTGAAAATATGTCTTATATTCTAGGTTCTTCAAAGTAGCCACCTTTTGCTTTGATTACTGCTTTACACACTCTTGGCATTCTCTTGATGAGCTTCAAGAGGTAGTCACCTGAAATGGTTTTCACTTCACAGGTGTGCCCTGTCAGGTTTAATAAGTGGGATTTCTTGCCTTATAAATGGGGTTGGGACCATCAGTTGTGGTGTTCAGAAGTCAGGTGGATAGTGGGGGCTCCAGGCAGCCTGGGGTCATTGGCCAGACCCCGGGCTGCAGAAAATAGATATCGGTACCCCCTGATCTCACTGTGGTGGGTGCCGTGGGGCGCAAACATGGCGGAACCCCTTAGATGCCAAACATGACCGCGGCATCCAAGGGGTTAAAACCCCCAATTGGAGCTCAGTTCCGACTGGAGGTTATGGAGCAGGGTGTTAGCTGTCAGTTACAGCTAACAGCCGCTCCCGATCCCTCTCACAGTGTCTCTGAAGTGCCGGCCGCAAACTTACAACGCGGTGGACTTCAGAGACCAGGACCGCTGTACGGTGGTCGTCAACCGGTTAAACTATATGGGGCCATTGCTGGGGACAGCAAACTATATGGGGCCACTAGAAGGAATGCTGCCCATCAAGTTTAAATTTTTTTTCTATTTGCAGCCCATTTGCTGGCTGAGATTGAGACCCCTGCTTTACAAGTAATTCTGCGAGGAGTAGCTGTAAAATAGTAAGCAAATAGCTGAGAGAAGCCCAGATGGCCATAACATAGGAGATCCAGGAACACTGAGCTGCAAATACTGGACACAGAAAAAGAGAAATCTGAGCACAGTCAGGAGAGCTGCTTAGGGTTTACCATGGCTGAATTTAATGTGGATCTCAACACAAAATCAGTTCGGAAATTCCTCCTGAAGTCGGCCTCCTATTCCTTTTCATGGGAGACAGAGGCTGTTTTTCTCCTCTAGTTGATTTTTTCACCTGGCGGTAAAAATAAGCCTCATCCTTTATCTTCAGACGAATTTCGCTGGATAAACTCCTATTGAAGTGAATGAGAGACAAAACAATACTGCCTGGACAGTGCAGAATTAAGTGTTAATTCCGCAGCAGAATTAGGTCAAGCAGAAAAATTCAGCTTCAAATTCCTGAAGTTGAGTTTTTCAGCTTGTGCCAATTCCACCATATGAACATACCCTAATTGTCTGACTAACATCCACATCATCAATAACACGAGCAGCTAGTCGCAAGTACATAGTAAGCTCTCCTTATATTGTAGAAGCTGCAGAATCCTCTCAGTGCCTGCTGTGTGCAGACTCGTAGATGCTGTGAGGAGAACCTGTCCCTCCCTCCTCCACTCAGTGTGAAGAGAGAACAGGCCCTCCCTCCTCCACTCACTGTGTGAAGAGAGAATAGGCCCTCCCTCCTCCACTCACTGTGTGAAGAGAGAACAGGCCCTCCCTCCTCCACTCACTGTGTGAAGAGAGAACAGGCCCTCCCTCCTCCACTCACTGTGTGAAGAGAGAACAGGCCCTCCCTCCTCCACTCACTGTGTGAAGAGAGAACAGGCCCTCCCTCCTCCACTCACTGTGTGAAGAGAGAACAGGCCCTCCCTCCTCCACTCACTGTGTGAAGAGAGAACAGGCCCTCCCTCCTCCACTCACTGTGTGAAGAGAGAACAGGCCCTCCCTCCTCCACTCACTGTGTGAAGAGAGAACAGGCCCTCCCTCCTCCACTCACTGTGTGAAGAGAGAACAGGCCCTCCCTCCTCCACTCACTGTGTGAAGAGAGAACAGGCCCCTCCCTCCTCCACTCACTGTGTGAAGAGAGAACAGGCCCTCCCTCCTCCACTCACTGTGTGAAGAGAGAACAGGCCCTCCCTCCTCCACTCACTGTGTGAAGAGAGAACAGGCCCTCCCTCCTCCACTCACTGTGTGAAGAGAGAACAGGCCCTCCCTCCTCCACTCACTGTGTGAAGAGAGAACAGGCCCTCCCTCCTCCACTCACTGTGTGAAGAGAGAACAGGCCCTCCCTCCTCCACTCACTGTGTGAAGAGAGAACAGGCCCTCCCTCCTCCACTCACTGTGAACCCGTCTTGAATTTGAAAATAACTAAAGGCAGAACTTCCCTCGTAACACGGAGTAAACAGCAAATTAGCTAGAAGGGGAGCCACCTAGTGGCAGCAACTTTACAGAGGCATTTCAGGCAGAAAACTACAATATTGCTGAATAAAGTGCATTACATTTTGGGCCAGAATCACACGATGTATCACATAACACAAGTAAGAACCTCCCACAGTAGTTATCACCCAGCTTTACAAAATCCCTGTTACCCTTACACGTCTATTAGGGAGTTGTATCACAGTCCTTTCTCTGTAGCAGATTAACAACTTTGCTCATCTCCTTTCCAGAACGATCCAAGAAAAATAAAACAAAAATCATGGAGAAATCTCAGCAAGAGGCAAAAGCTGTAGCAGCAGAAGTCATGTCCTCAGGATGTCATGATGATCAGAAGCCTGCTAAAAAACTAGAAAAACCTAATGAAAACAAAGTCTCCAAGAGACGCCATGAAAGAGATTTTACTGGTGAAGCTTCACATCCCAAGCTTCCTGAGGTAGAAGGTAGGTCGAAGAAGAAACCAGAAAAAGGTGGCAAAAAACGACTTTTAGAAGATGGTTTACAGAAGGAATTAACTCCTGAGACTCAGAGCACAACCAGAGAACAGCAGAGAGTTACACATCCTCAGAGAGATGATGAAGACTCTACGCAACATGGCAGAGGCGTAGCTAGCGGGGGGGCAGGGGGGGTGGCTGCCCTGGGCCCAATGAATTTTTGGGGGCCCACCCCGGGGTCGCCATTATTACATCCTTTATTTCTAACTAGATCGGTGTCTGCAGATACTGATCTAGTTAAAACGTAACCTGCAACTTAACGGTATTGTAAACCGCAAAGCCAATACAGGCCTGTGGTTTACAAGACGCTGAGACCACAGACGGATGTTCTCCTTCTCAGCCCGGCGGCGCGATGACGTCACAACAACACGACGCCCGCGCTCAGACACAGATGTCCTGTGCGTGGACAGGGAGGAAGCGCCGGCGGCTCCGTTCATCAGCATCGCAGGTAGGTGAGTAGGACTTTTGTTTTTTTTTTTAACTTAGTTGTGGGTATATTAATAGTATAAGAGGTGGATAGGAGGGGGAAATATAACTATAAGGGAGGGTTCAATAGGGGGGCATTATGAGGATGGGGGGTAATTTATATAAGGGTTATTAGGGGGTATTATTAATACAAGGGGGGGGGGTTATTTATATAAGGGGCCATTAGGGGGCATCATGAACATAAGGGGGTGGTCATTGATATAAGGGGTCATTAGAGGTGCGGTATTTATGTCAGGGGGAATGAGGGGCATAATATGAGGGGCAATTAATTTAATTAAGGTGGCACTTGGGTTTTAATAAGACTAAGGCCCCACATAGTGGGCTGCAGAAAATAAAAGCACTGCAGGAAAAACCGCAGCGGTAACATTGTGGTACTTTTCACAGAAGGTCTGCAGAGGTTTCCTCTGTGAACTTTCTGATTTCAATACACCTATATGGAAACCGCCGGTGTTTCTGTAGGTATAATTGAAATGCTTCAATTTCTAAAAGCGCAACAGTTTTGGAAATCGCAGTGCATCTGCTGCACGTATTTTTCCGCAATGTGTGGATGGGATTTGCTAGATGTAAAATGCCGGGTTTTTTCTGTGGGTTTTCGCCACATGTGGCCCCCATCCCCACTTTGCAGTAAAATATGTGCAGCGGATATGCTGCGATTTCCAAAACAGACACAGTTTTGGAAATCACAGCATGTCAATTATACCTACAGAAATGCTGGCGGTTTTCCTGTAGATAGTGTAATAGCGATAATGTACTAGCTTGCATAGTGACAGCCAAATTATCACCATTCAGCAGAGGGATGACTTCTGGCACTCCACCATGTTAGACCCTCACTACAGGTCAAAAATGGGGGCCTTTTTTTTTACACCCGCTGAGATGGAGGACAAATTGAACTACTATAGAGACATCCTATGTATTCAGTTGGCCGCTGCCTATCTGCGCCATCGTCCATCCTCTCGCAGGTCTGACTGGGGGAGCTCTGAACGCTCAACTTGCACTGGCATGGTAGCTGTGGGAGGGGGTGGGGGTGGCAGGAGCAGTATCGGCTCCATCAGCAGCAGCCTGAGCCTAGAGTTGCTGATGAGCAGTATTTTTCACCCGCATAGTGAAAAAACTACTCCCCAGCAGCTAGATGTAGAGCAGAAGTTGAACCAGCTGGTGGTGGCATACTTACAGTGCACCCTGCCACCCATTATCAAAGATCCGCTGGACTACTGGGCAGCCAAACTGGATTTGTGGCTGCAACTGGCTGAATTTGCCCTGGAAAAGCTGTCCCGCCCGGCCAGTAGTGTGGCATCAGAGTGGGTGTATAGTGCGGCAGGGGCCATAGTTACCCCAAGGAGAACTCACCTGTCCACCCAAAATGTAGAGAGACTGACCTTTTGTCAAGATGAATCAGGCATGGATCAGCCAGGATTTCCACCCACCAATACCTGATGCATCAGATTAAATCGTCCATGCTGCCTCACCCAAACCTTGACAAAAGAGAGCGGTTTCTGCTGACTACCTGCCTCAGCTACTATTCTGATGCTGCCACCCGCCTGATGCCACACATCTGATGCCAAGAGTTCCTTCTTACAGCCACCATCGTCAGCAGGTACTGTTTGTGCCACTCACCTCCCCACTCTGTCACCCAGGTAACTCTATGGCCTCTTCATGTTGCTGCTACCTCCACATTATGTTACCTTGCCACTCTGTGGCCTCCTCATGCTGCTGCTACCTCAACACTATGTCACTTCTCATGCTGTTCCCACCCTCCCTCATTCTATGACTGGGCCAATATTTTGCCTTTTTGGCCTGGTTGACATCATCATTTATTTGACCCTTCTTCTGATCTGTCAGAAGGAAGGAAAAATGAGACACACAACAGATCCTGTCTGTGTAGCAGCTGTAAGGCCTGTATGGCTCCCATCAGAATTGGCTTATGATTTGGTAGCCAAAAGTACAAAACACAGAAGACATGTAAATATTCCATTCACTTGTCATCTCTGTTTTGGATCCACATACAGTTTTTTTTGGCATCAGCAATACTGATGGATTAATGAGCAAATCCTGATCGAATGAAGGCAGATGCTCAACAGACAGAATCCGTTTTTTGGGCGGTTATTGTTCTGAAGGATCAGAGGAAGGGCAAAATAATCAGTGACGTCAACACAAAATTACTACTGACACCCTCTCCACTCCGTCAGGGGAGCTCTACTTGTATAAGCGTTTAATAGAACAGGTTCTGTAGACATCTATGTGGAGTCAGCAGATGACGGTGTAAAAGGGAGTGCGCTCTTTCACTCTACAGTAGGATGTTGGGCCTCTGCACGGTTCTTTCTACCTGGCACTAACATCGACCTGTAAGGCTGAGTTCACACTTGAGTTAGTTGGTCAGTTTTGGCCCCGTAGCTGGCCAAATAAGTGAAGTGTGCAGCGGTTCTAAGAGCGACGCCTGTCATGTGCGTGTCATACTGACTCACAGTATTGTGTACTGCCACAGCGTGTTGCTGCAAGGCCCAGTGTAATACACCACTATACAGGCTCTCTGCAGACAGGAAATAGATGGGTTTTTTATGCGATTTGCTGCAAATTAATTCTGATCAAATCATTTTGGAAAATTCAGCTAAGCGGCAGAATTGGAATTTTGAAAAATTTGCTCATGTCTAGTTGTATTAAAGATTGTTAGCACTTTCCTTCAGGCAAGATTTCTGATAGCAAATTATTTAGAAAGCATCTAATTTGCCTACAAAACATGAATGTCTGGAGATGCCACCGAGAATAGTCAACAATTAGAAAAAGGTAATTTCCCCAAAATAAAAAAAGGTGGAATATCTGAATAGAGGTGGGGCCCTGGGTGAGGCACCCACGTTGTATAAAGATCCCCGCCCCCTTCCATTTCTTCTCTGGTTTTATTTGAGAGGTTGGGAGATGCACTCGAGGGTGATGTAACTTGGGCCAGTTCCTGCCACTGTCCAACCTACAGAACAATGGTTGCTTCCACTATTAGATAGGTGCAATACAATGAATGATGTGGACGTACTTGTCTGTATCAGCTGCGCTGAGGATTTATTAGAAAAGCAAAAATTCTCACTTGGACAAAGACTGAAATATAACATACCATATAAATGCTTGAGGCAGAGCAATACGCCAATTCTTGGTTGTATTATTATGTGTATGCAATACAAGGGCTGACGTCACATTACAGGGTTGGTTGGTTGGTAACTCTCTCTATTCCACAGCATATTCCTTAGATGGATCAGAAAGTCAATTTCCATAACATTCAGCTTCTGGCGGATTATGTAAAGCTTCTTTAGCATGAGCAACAGAGTTAATAGATTGTTTTTTCGATATTCCCGAAAGTCCTCAGATTGATATAACTGGGAGGTGAAATTCCAATCTCTGATCAGGTATCTAGAAGGTTCCAAATGCAGCAATAATGTAGTTGGCGCGTGGTCTGACACCTGAATTGTCTCTATACAGGTATTCATGGTTCTCTCATAGAGAGGGTCAGTAAGCAGGAAATTATGCGGGAGTCACCAGTGTCTCATGTCTGTCATGTGGTGACCTGGATGACATGTCCAGATATGGGGAGTGTTCTCCAATAAAAATCACCACCCAATATGAGGTTATCTACTGACCTGTTCAAGAGGAATTGGTAGAGGCTCATAAAGAAGGGAGTATTGGGTTGGTTGGGTGCATAAATTTTATATAGATAGTTCGCCCACTAAAAGCTGCAGATAGATGAATAGACCTTCGATGTTGAGGTATTCATCTACGATATCGTAAGGAGGAACATCTTGTACACGTGCTCCAGTGTCCCCACACATCTCCTGGTTGCTGAACTTCTTAGTGCCCACTCGCCCTGGATCTACTTCCAGCTGGTCATTGATTTTCTGGGAGAAGTTCTGATGCGAGCTCCCATTGAGGATCTTTTACGTTCAGCATTTTCTCTCCACTGCCCCTCGGAGAGCTGTGGTGGAGACTCAGGCCAGCGATTTTCACCTCCATGCAGCCGTGGCTTGCTATATCATTGAGACGGGAAAGTTGGGATATGGGAGGTAAGGTGATGCAATAGCAGGATTGGTGAGTTTTGCATGTTATTACATGTCCACAAAAGCTGCTATTTTGTGAGTTCGATTTGCACATGATATCCCCTCAACCTGAGGAGGTGTCGGGTTGTTCTTTCTGATTATTTTTTGTAGTAGGGAAATCATTAACAATTATTTTATCAGCCAGGCCACTGTACATAGAGAAGATAGCTGACACAATCCAACGGGGTATGTTAAACCTTATGCTCGGTTTCATATAGGAGATAGGAGAATATTGGGGGATTGGAATGTATTCTTCTGATAAATAAATTCCCTCAAAGAAGATATATTTTTCACTATGTTAGAGAATAGATCAAAAAGGACCTCATCACCAGTAAGAGAGAGAAATCCCGAGACCTAGATCTCCCATCTGTCCCGTTTTATATTCCTGTATTCTCCTTCTCCTCCTTTTATTCCCTTTTCTTTCCTCTATATTTTTACAGAAAAGAAGAAAAAATTACTATATATATTAAAGCTGTGCAATCATAATAAGCCAACGATGTAGAATACTTCAGCCCATGTAAATGGGGAGCGACTATCTTATACATAATTGTATCGTCTCTACTTTTATCATTTTTTATTTTTTCCTCCTTAGTCTAACAAAAAAGGAAATAATAATGTTCCATCATTATATATATATTTCTTCCGCCTTAGAGATATTTTATATAGTTTATGCTACCATTATCGCGGTTGACATATATACATATATTTGTAATAATCAACCACCGCCTACATATTTATATACACAGGATCTATGTATTGTACATAGCTCTTTGGACACCAACTGGTTAATCATTTATTGTGTGGTGTTTTATTGATATAGAATTAAATTTGATGATCCGTTTTCGACTAATGTTATAGAGATGATATTAAGAACTACACTTTATCTTTCCACAATCCAATGCTACATCCGGTGTCCTGTCAATACATAAGGGAACGCGCTCTAGATTCCCATGACAACGAATTGAAACACCTCCTCTCTGCCACCTGGGCCTGGCCCGGTAGGGATACGTCAAGAGGGGTGCTGCTCCTTGGCTCCGCCCCTTGTAACCTCTGATGGGCGGGATTACTGAGTGATGGGCACGATGTTGGTCCTATATTGAACACCCGGGCGCACGTCGCCACTGCCGTTTTTGAACCTTAATCACGCAGCTCTGATGAACCTATTATGGGGGAAACGCCACGGTACCCTTGTTCTTTTGTAAATTATGGTGTCTTAGCTGCCTGATTTTGCTGAATACCGCTCTTATTAGGAGCGCTCCCTGTTTACATGGGCTAAAGTATTCTACATCGTTGGCTTATTATGATTGCACATGTTAATATATTTAGAATTTTTCTCCTTCTTTTCTGAAAAATAATACAGGAAAGAAAAGGGAATAAAAGGGGTAGGAATGATAATACAGGAATATAAAATATTGGACTAGATCCGAGATCTATGGGATCTCAGGGATTTTTCCAATAAAAGTATTTTTTAGTACTGAAAGACTTTCTAGCTCTCTAGTCTGCACATGGTGGAGATCCACGTCAGGATCCCATATAGCGACTATATTTCTGCATGTTCAACAGCCAGGAGATCTGGGCGCACAGATATTCTCACTAACGTAGGTTTGTGAACCTATTTGCCTCTTAATGAAAACATATCTTCCATCTATGTCTTTAATCAAATTTTTGTAGACAAATATTTGGAGACACCTACGCTTACGCCTCTATGGTGGAACAATTGCTATGATACCGGAGCGGGTGAGGCGAGGGACTGCTCACTCTTTAAAGTCAGTTTCTTGTCAGATGTCTATTGTCTTTTTCAAAATCCAAGAATTTGCCCCTCTTGGCCGGCCAGTTTAGTCCTCTGACACTGTAGGTTCAGAAGTTAATACTAGCCATCCTCACTGAAGTGGACAAGCCCTCTAAAATTCGAAAGCCACAAAAGGTAAAGTAGGAACAAGTCCTTTTAAAACAGTAGACCATCAATAAAGAGTACAGGGTCTTAGCTGTCAATAACACCCGAAGCCTTGGCACCCTGTGAGGCACCACATGTTTTGTCAGAATTGACCTGTGTCATGATGGCTCCCTGATCTAGCCAAAAGGGGATTACATTTACCGGCATTCAAAACAAACAATTAATTAACATTAAAGTAACCAAATTGTGAATTTAGTCTGTAAAGTCTTACACGTCTAGATACCATGTAGGGCAGCGCTAATAAAACTTGTACAGGATATCACGAAAATAAAGGAGAGTCCTATTCGGATGTATCAGTGATGATCCGTTTTATGGGTAATTTCCAAAATCTTTGCTTTCGCTCCTCTCGTGGATGGGCCTAGCTGGGTCCACAGTGTTGTTGGTGGAAGGGTCAGGAGAGGATTGAACGCTGGAATCCGCAGACCATCTCCCAGGTCAGCCTTGTATCCAATGTAGTGTAGCACTTCCTTCCAAGGGGATGTCAGCAGTCCAAATGGAAAAACGTCATCTGTAAGGGAGATTTTTTTGCTTGCATTGTGTCTGTCGGTTTAAGGATCCTTCTTTTGAGAAATCCATTCTGATTTTTTGTGCTTCCCTGCTCAATTTAATGTTTTTAATTAAATTGGATTTTATTATTTCAAAATATACATAAACTCCTCAATATATTTGGCAGTGATAGAAAGGCAGGGTGGAGGGGGTTAATGTGGCGGAGGCAGGAGTGTGGGGCCCCGGTCAGTCTGAGTCCCAGCTCATCTCTCACCAGATGCTTCTTCCCTCTTGGGCTTCTGATATCGCCCTGAAATTTCCTGCACTTCAGTGTCAGCTTCTGCTGGTCATTGACCTTATCCTGCAGCTCTAGAGCATTTTTATCTTCTTCAGCATTTCTTAGTGCTCACCTCCTTTCACTTGGATAGTGAAGGTCTCCTCCTCATTAGAGTCTTTTTGGCAGGAGCCGAGTCTGAGGCAGCAATATCTCTGCAGAACTCTCTTTCCATCGCTTTCCTGCCCTTTCCTCAGGAAGATTTCCTCCTCTGTTTTGTGATCTCCTCCTAAGCAAGCACAAATTCGAACATCAAAGCAGGGATGTCCTAGGAGGTTTTGTGGGGCATTTTATCTCTACTGTCTGAAAACACCATGTTAAAATTGCCGGTGTATCCCAGTGGATATCTAAAATAGACAAAAGACAGCTAAGCCACTAATGAAAAGTACACACACAAAGGCATAAAGAATAAAGGACCTCACAATATATACAAAGAAATGAACACCTAGAAAATACAATCTATAAGAAAGGTATAAAGACAGCTGTATATCAAGAATATCACATCTAGAGACTGATCTAGAGAAATCCCAGGCTTGAAAAGGTTAACCAATATGGTGGGGGAAAAATAATGGTGTACATAATGGTATCTGCAAGTTCTAGGTCCAAGGGTGCAATAAGTATGTATGCGAATGGGGGTGTATGCGAGTCCATATAAACAAACCCCATTTGGCTAAAGTACATGTAATGTATATAGAATACTAATGGCTGTTTTTGTTTTTTAGCTTTTTTTGTTTTTGAACATGAAAATGTATTTATTATTATTTATAGCGCCAATATATTCCAAAGCTCTTCAGATTCTTGGTCCTTTTTATTGATGACCTATCCTATTGGTGTCAAACTCATTTTCTCCGGGGGCCACTTCAGCCTCACGGGGTACCTTGAAGGGCCAAGATTTGGCTATATATGTATAAAAGTAACTTCTCCTTAACAGATAAGCGAGCTATTACCAGTAGTTACATTTGTACATTACTACTGTTACAATCAGCCTTAAGGGCAACCAAGAAGAACATAATGTATTGTTAAAACCTAAGACATTGGCATGTTACATACTATCCTCATCCTTTTCTGAATATATAAAAAACTAAGCAAAATACAAATACCGTTTACCCCTGCAAACAGTATTATGCTCCATAGTGGGCCCCTGCAAACGGTATTATGCTCCATAGTGGCCCCTGCAAACGGTATTATGCTCCATAGTGGCCCCTGCAGATTGGTATTATGTCTCTATAGTGGCCCTTGCAACGGTATTATGCTCCATAGTGGCCCCTGTATTGGTATTATGCTCCATAGTGGCCCCTGCAACGGTATTATGCTCCATAGTGGCCCCTGCACACGATATTATGCTCCTTAGTGGCTCCTGCAAACGGTATTATGCTCCATAGTGGCCCCTGCAAACGGTATTACGCTCCATAGTGGCCCCTGCATTGGTATTATGCTCCATAGTGGCCCCTGCATTGGTATTATGCTCCATAGTGGCCCCTGCAAATGGTATTATGCTCCATAGTGGCCCCTACACACGATATTATGCTCCATAGTGGCTCCTGCAAACGGTATTATGCTCCTTAGTGGCCCCTGCAAACGGTATTATGCTTCATAGTGGCCCCTGCACACGGTATTATGCTCCATAGTGGCCCCTGCACACGGTATTATGCTTCATAGTGGCCCCTGCACACACTATTAACCCCCACAGCGGCCCCTACACACGGTATTATGCTCCATAGTGGCCCCTGCACACGATATTATGCTCCATAGTGGCTCCTGCAAACGGTATTATGCTCCTTAGTGGCCCCTGTACACGGAATTATGCTCCTTAGTGGCCCCTGCACTGGTATTATGCTTCATAGTGGCCCCTGCATTGGTATTATGCTCCATAGTGGCCCCTGCAAGCGGTATTATGCTCCATAGTGGCCCCTGCACACGATATTATGCTTCTTAGTGGCCCCTGCAAACAGTATTATGCTCCATAGTGGCCCCTGCAAACGGTATTATGCTCCATAGTGGCCCCTGCAAACGGTATTATGCTCCATAGTGGCCCCTGCATTGGTATTATGCTCCATAGTGGCCCCTGCAAACGGTATTATGCTCCATAGTGGCCCCTGCACACGATATTATGCTCCATAGTGGCCCCTGCAAACGGTATTATGCTCCATAGTGGCCCCTGCAAACGGTATTATGCTCCATAGTGGCCCCTGCATTGGTATTATGCTCCATAGTGGCCCCTGCAAACGGTATTATGCTCCATAGTGGCCCCTGCATTGGTATTATGCTCCATAGTGGCCCCTGCAAATGGTATTATGCTCCATAGTGGCCCCTGCACACGATATTATGCTCCATAGTGGCCCCTGCAAACGGTATTATGCTCCATAGTGGCCCCTGCATTGGTATTATGCTCCATAGTGGCCCCTGCAAATGGTATTATGCTCCATAGTGGCCCCTGCACACGATATTATGCTCCATAGTGGCTCCTGCAAACGGTATTATGCTCCTTAGTGGCCCCTGCAAACGGTATTATGCTTCATAGTGGCCCCTGCACACGGTATTATGCTCCATAGTGGCCCCTGTACACGGTATTATGCTTCATAGTGGCCCCTGCACACACTATTAACCCCCACAGCGGCCCCTACACACGGTATTATGCTCCATAGTGGCCCCTGCACACGATATTATGCTCCATAGTGGCTCCTGCAAACGGTATTATGCTCCTTAGTGGCCCCTGTACACGATATTATGCTCCATAGTGGCCCCTGCAAACGGTATTATGCTCCATAGTGGCCCCTGCAAACGGTATTATGCTCCATAGTGGCCCCTGCACACGATATTATGCTCCTTAGTGGCTCCTGCAAACGGTATTATGCTCCATAGTGGCCCCTGCAAACGGTATTATGCTCCATAGTGGCCCCTGCATTGGTATTATGCTCCATAGTGTCCCCTGCAAATGGTATTATGCTCCATAGTGGCCCCTGCACACGATATTATGCTCCATAGTGGCCCCTGCAAACGGTATTATGCTCCATAGTGGCCCCTGCATTGGTATTATGCTCCATAGTGGCCCCTGCAAATGGTATTATGCTCCATAGTGGCCCCTGCACACGATATTATGCTCCATAGTGGCTCCTGCAAACGGTATTATGCTCCTTAGTGGCCCCTGCAAACGGTATTATGCTTCATAGTGGCCCCTGCACACGGTATTATGCTCCATAGTGGCCCCTGTACACGGTATTATGCTTCATAGTGGCCCCTGCACACACTATTAACCCCCACAGCGGCCCCTACACACGGTATTATGCTCCATAGTGGCCCCTGCACACGATATTATGCTCCATAGTGGCTCCTGCAAACGGTATTATGCTCCTTAGTGGCCCCTGCACACGGTATTATGCTCCTTAGTGGCCCCTGCATTGGTATTATGCTTCATAGTGGCCCCTGCATTGGTATTATGCTCCATAGTGGCCCCTGCAAGCGGTATTATGCTCCATAGTGGCCCCTGCACACAATATTATGCTTCTTAGTGGCCCCTGCAAACAGTATTATGCTCCATAGTGGCCCCTGCAAACGGTATTATGCTCCATAGTGGCCCCTGCACACGATATTATGCTCCTTAGTGGCCCCTGCAAACGGTATTATGCTCCATAGTGGCCCCTGCAAACGGTATTATGCTCCATAGTGGCCCCTGCATTGGTATTATGCTCCATAGTGGCCCCTGCAAACGGTATTATGCTCCATAGTGGCCCCTGCACACGATATTATGCTCCTTAGTGGCTCCTGCAAACGGTATTATGCTCCATAGTGGCCCCTGCAAACGGTATTATGCTCCATAGTGGCCCCTGCATTGGTATTATGCTCCATAGTGGCCCCTGCAAATGGTATTATGCTCCATAGTGGCCCCTGCACACGATATTATGCTCCATAGTGGCCCCTGCAAACGGTATTATGCTCCATAGTGGCCCCTGCATTGGTATTATGCTCCATAGTGGCCCCTGCAAATGGTATTATGCTCCATAGTGGCCCCTGCACACGATATTATGCTCCATAGTGGCTCCTGCAAACGGTATTATGCTCCTTAGTGGCCCCTGCAAACGGTATTATGCTTCATAGTGGCCCCTGCACACGGTATTATGCTCCATAGTGGCCCCTGCACACGGTATTATGCTTCATAGTGGCCCCTGCACACACTATTAACCCCCACAGCGGCCCCTACACACGGTATTATGCTCCATAGTGGCCCCTGCACACGATATTATGCTCCATAGTGGCTCCTGCAAACGGTATTATGCTCCTTAGTGGCCCCTGTACACGGAATTATGCTCCTTAGTGGCCCCTGCACACGGTATTATGCTCCTTAGTGGCCCCTGCATTGGTATTATGCTTCATAGTGGCCCCTGCATTGGTATTATGCTCCATAGTGGCCCCTGCAAGCGGTATTATGCTCCATAGTGGCCCCTGCACACGATATTATGCTTCTTAGTGGCCCCTGCAAACAGTATTATGCTCCATAGTGGCCCCTGCAAACGGTATTATGCTCCATAGTGGCCCCTGCAAACGGTATTATGCTCCATAGTGGCCCCTGCAAACGGTATTATGCTCCATAGTGGCCCCTGCATTGGTATTATGCTCCATAGTGGCCCCTGCAAACGGTATTATGCTCCATAGTGGCCCCTGCACACGATATTATGCTCCTTAGTGGCCCCTGCAAACGGTATTATGCTCCATAGTGGCCCCTGCAAACGGTATTATGCTCCATAGTGGCCCCTGCAAACGGTATTATGCTCCATAGTGGCCCCTGCAAACGGTATTATGCTCCATAGTGGCCCCTGCATTGGTATTATGCTCCATAGTGGCCCCTGCAAACGGTATTATGCTCCATAGTGGCCCCTGCACACGATATTATGCTCCTTAGTGGCCCCTGCAATTGGTATTATGCTCCATAGTGGCCCCTGCAAACGGTATTATGCTCCATAGTGGCCCCTGCAAACGGTATTATGCTCCATAGTGGCCCCTGCATTGGTATTATGCTCCATAGTGGCCCCTGCAAACGGTATTATGCTCCTTAGTGGCCCCTGCACACGATATTATGCTCCATAGTGGCTCCTGCAAACGGTATTATGCTCCTTAGTGGCCCCTGTACACGGTATTATGCTCCTTAGTGGCTCCTGCACACGGTATTATGCTCCTTAGTGGCCCCTGCATTGGTATTATTCTTCACAGTGGCCCCTGCACACGGTATTAAGCCCCACAGTGGCCCCTGCACACGGTATTATGTTCCATAGTGGCCCCTGTACTCGGTATTATGCTTCATACTGGCCCCTAGACACGCTATTAACCCCCACAGCGGCCCCTACACACGGTATTATGCTCCATAGTGGCCCCTGCACACGATATTATGCTCCATAGTGGCTCCTGCAAACGGTATTATGCTCCTTAGTGGCCCCTGCAAACGGTATTATGCTTCATAGTGGCCCCTGCACACGGTATTATGCTCCATAGTGGCCCCTGTACACGGTATTATGCTTCATAGTGGCCCCTGCACACGCTATTAACCCCCACAGCGGCCCCTACACACGGTATTATGCTCCATAGTGGCCCCTGCACACGATATTATGCTCCATAGTGGCTCCTGCAAACGGTATTATGCTCCTTAGTGGCCCCTGCAAACGGTATTATGCTTCATAGTGGCCCCTGCACACGGTATTATCCTCCATAGTGGCCCCTGCACACGGTATTATGCTCCATAGTGGCCCCTGTACACGGTATTATGCTCCATAGTGGCCCCTGCACACGCTATTAACCCCCACATCGGCCCCTACACACGGTATTATGCTATTATAGTACAGGACCCGGTCCCTCTGTACAGTACATATAGGTAGTATATAGTACAGGACCCGGTCCCTCTGTACATTACATATAGATAGTATATAGTACAGGACCAGGTCCCTCTGTACATTACATATAGATAGTATATAGTACAGGACCCAGTCCCTCTGTACATTACATATAGATAGTATATAGTACAGGACCAGGTCCCTCTGTACATTACATATAGATAGTATATAGTACAGGACCCGGTCCCTCTGTACATTACATATGGATAGTATATAGTACAGGACCGGTCCCTCTGTACAGTACATATAGGTAGTATATAGTACAGGACCCGGTCCCTCTGTACATTACATATAGATAGTATATAGTACAGGACCCGGTCCCTCTGTACATTACATATGGATAGTATATAGTACAGGACCCGGTCCCTCTGTACAGTACATATAGATAGTATATAGTACAGGACCAGGCCCCTCTGTACGTTACATATAGATAGTATATAGTACAGGACCTGGTCCCGCTGTACATTACATATAGATAGTATATAGTACAGGACCAGGTCCCTCTGTACATTACATATAGATAGTATATAGTACAGGACCAGGTCCCTCTGTACAGTACATATAGGTAGTATATAGTACAGGACCAGGTCCCTCTGTACATTACATATAGATAGTATACAGTACAGGACCAGGTCCCTCTGTACAGTACATATAGATAGTATATAGTACAGGACCAGGTCCCTCTGTACATTACATATAGGTAGTATATAGTACAGGACCAGGTCCCTCTGTACAGTACATATAGGTAGTATATAGTACAGGACCCGTCCCCTCTGTACATTACATATAGGTAGTATATAGTACAGGACCAGGTCCCTCTGTACATTACATATAGGTAGTATATAGTACAGGACCAGGTCCCTCTGTACATTACATATAGATAGTATATAGTACAGGACCAGGTCCCTCTGTACATTACATATAGATAGTATATAGTACAGGACCCTCTGTACATTACATATAGGTAGTATATAGTACAGGACCAGGTCCCTCTGTACATTACATATAGATAGTATATAGTACAGGACCAGGTCCCTCTGTACAGTACATATAGATAGTATATAGTACAGGACCAGGTCCCTCTGTACAGTACATATAGGTAGTATATAGTACAGGACCAGGTCCCTCTGTACATTACATATAGATAGTATACAGTACAGGACCAGGTCCCTCTGTACAGTACATATAGATAGTATATAGTACAGGACCAGGTCCCTCTGTACATTACATATAGGTAGTATATAGTACAGGACCAGGTCCCTCTGTACAGTACATATAGGTAGTATATAGTACAGGACCCGTCCCCTCTGTACATTACATATAGGTAGTATATAGTACAGGACCAGGTCCCTCTGTACATTACATATAGGTAGTATATAGTACAGGACCAGGTCCCTCTGTACATTACATATAGATAGTATATAGTACAGGACCAGGTCCCTCTGTACAGTACATATAGGTAGTATATAGTACAGGACCAGGTCCCTCTGTACAGTACATATAGATAGTATATAGTACAGGACCAGGTCCCTCTGTACATTACATATAGGTAGTATATAGTACAGGACCAGGTCCCTCTGTACAGTACATATAGGTAGTATATAGTACAGGACCCGTCCCCTCTGTACATTACATATAGGTAGTATATAGTACAGGACCAGGTCCCTCTGTACATTACATATAGGTAGTATATAGTACAGGACCAGGTCCCTCTGTACATTACATATAGGTAGTATATAGCACACAGGACCAGGTCCCTCTGTACATTACATATAGATAGTATATAGTACAGGACCAGGTCCCTCTGTACGTTACATATAGATAGTATATAGTACAGGACCAGGTCCCTCTGTACGTTACATATAGATAGTATATAGTACAGGACCAGGTCCCTCTGTACA